>PVIJ01004694.1:0-113837 GCA_004024925.1 Scalopus aquaticus | reverse complement strand
GGGAGGGGAGGGGAGGGGAGTTCTACCTGGAGAGCTACCAGGCAGGGGGCCTGGCACAGTTGCCTGGAGGACACAGCTCCCAACAACCCTTTAATCACACTGAGTCATAGTCACACATGCGGGGCCTCCTCCTCCTCTCCAAAGGCCACACCAGTTCTGGTTGGCCTCCTTCTTCACACACAGCTCCAGGTGACATTTACACATTTCCAAAAATTAAATCAAGTTCCAAAGAATCAGGACTTATCATCCTGAAAATATCAAAGCCTGTGCCATTGCTTTAAAAGTTACTTGTGTTACCTTTATGAAAAAAGCATCCCTCCTGCCTGCCATTCACACTTTCTACACTGGGCCAAATGGATGGCAGCAGCTAGTTAGATCAGAACGGTAGAAGAATGAGCCATTACAGTGAAGGCTGGCACAAAAGAAAAAAGACAGTTGAATGTATTACCACTGTCCTTGTGACTGCCCCGCACCCTCCCTCCCCTGCACCGCCGTCACACACACACTGCACACAAGTGAACAGGGAGGAAGAGTCACCTCAGATGAATGAGAACAATCAGATCCCTGCCAGCCTGCCCCCAGGCCAGCCACATGGACGCTCATGACACCCCAGAGCCAAGCAATCCTGACAGTCTTCTCCTCATGACATCTGATGCCCCCACTTCTACCCTTTCATGAGGGACACTCAAACTACACTCTGTTTAAGTGAAGAAATACTCCTTCCTCTTCTCTCCTCCTGCCCCGCCACCCAGCTTTCAATTGCCAAGGACACTACCAAGGAAACACGGAGACCTGCAGGGAAAGGCCCCTCTGAGCACAGGCCATTGTCAACACTGGGTAAACAGAGCATTTCCCCCTTGAGTGGATGCCACCTCTTATGTGAACATGTGATACGTTGAAGCGTTAAGTCCAGCTACCCCTGAACGGGACTTTTTTTTTTTTAAAGATTTATTTGTGCATACAAGAACTGGGGTGTAGGCCAGAGGTGTGGGGTGGTGACAGGATTCACCAGAGACAGAGCCAGGAGCAGAACAGCTGGATCTACTGAAGTACACTGCTGAGGGGAGCAGCGGGTGAGGCGGAGAGGTCTGCTGCCCCATGTGGGAAGTTCCCTGGCCGAGGATCGAACTCATGCCTCAGTGGCTGCAAATAGCTTCATAGACTGAGACTTAACCTGTTAAGCCACCAGGGAGGCCCCAGAATGTGACCTTATTAGGAAAATGTATCACTGCCAATGGTTAGTTAAGGTCACGTTGCAGCAGTATGGGCTCCTAATTCAATGACTATTGTCCCCAAAAGAAGAGCGGCATATGGACACAGAGCCACTTAGAGAAAACAAGATGTGAAGACCCGCGAGAGTGCAGGACCACATGGCAGTGGCCACAGGGGCTGAAGGGGCGTCTGTCAGACCAGGAAGGCAGACAGCAGCAAGCCCCAGGGCTAGAAGGATTCTCCCTGTGGCTTTCAGATGGGGCAACTTCCTACTAACACCTTGAATTTGGATTTCTAACCTCAAGAACTGTGAGATGAGAACTTATCCTGCTTTAATCACCCAGTTATACTTTATTTGGGCAGTTGTAGAAAACTAATAGACACCCCCATTCTAAAATCCATCCTCTCCTCAGGCGACTGACTTCTCCTAAAGCCTAAATCATTTCTGCTCAGGAACTCAAAATCCCCCTGATTTTTTCCTAAATTTATAGAGGTATAATTGACATGGAGCATTTTATAGATTTAAGTGTACAGTTTGATGTTTGGCTATACATATATACTGTAAAATGTCTACTACGATAAGGTCCGTAAACAACGTTCATCCCACACAACCACTTTGTATGTAGTTGTGATCAGAACCCTTGACATCTACTCTCTTGGAAACTTTCAAGCACAGAGTAGTGTTAATCTATACCTTAGATCTAGTCTATACATTAGCTCCCCATTCTACTACTGGACCAACATCACCCATTTCCACCACCTCCAGTACCTGGCAACCACCAATCTATTCTGTTTCTATGATCTGGGGTACTTCTTTTAGATTCCATATGTGACACCACACAGTATTTTTCTTACTCCATCTGGATGATCTCACTTATAACAACACCCTAAAGCTCTGTCCACATTGTTGCAAAGGGCAGGACTGCTTTCCTTTCATGGCTGAATAATATTCCATTATATATATTTATACACATGTTCACGTTTTTCTTATCTAATAAATCCAAATTCATAGAAACAGAATGGTTGTTACCAATAGAAAAATTGTGGAAATAAGGAGATGTTGTACAAAGGAGATGAACGAATGTACAACACAGTCAATGTAGACAAAATCATAATAAATGTGAGTGTTGCTGAAAGAGTAGGTCCTAAAAGTGCTAAAACCAAAAATATGTTAAAAATACGAGGTAATGTTTGTGTTCATCTAACATTTTGGTCATCACCGAGTAATATTTCCACGTATAAAACCATCACGTCATGCAGCTTAAACTACACAACGTTATATGTCAGCTATACTTCAATTAAGCTGGATGAAAATAAATAGAAGGTAAATTAAAAGGAAAAATGATTTAGGGGATTTCCAAAACAGGCGAGTATGGACTGGAGAAGGCACAGGATGAGGGAGAGAAGAATATGTCAGTGAGTAAATGCCAGGACAAAGAGGGAAGAATCCATGGAAATGGTGATGGAAGGTTCTACAAAGAATAAAAAGAATAGAGAAGTGGGGTAAATTGATTAATCAGGCTTTTTGTGCCACTAGCCTCTGGCTATCACCTGAGGTCTTGATTGTGCTAATACAGGAGGCACCAGGAGCATGGATTCAGGGTACGTGAGCCTGATTGTGGACACCCAGAGCAGGGGGGTGCACACATGTGTAAGTGTGCACACCTGAGCCTAGAAGGCAGGGATATAATGGAGGCATCACTCAGAGATGGATGGCTATGAGAGGACAAATGACTATGGAAGAGCCTGCCTCCCAGCATGCCAGCCTCCCTGCCTGGTGTGTCAGGGTGTGAGAGCATCAAAGCCTGAAAAATCCACCGAGGGCTCCTGGACTCTCCCTCATCCATCTACCCAAAACGATAGTGAACCTGCCCCACACTTGCTTGCACAACAGAACTTGAAGGTTCCCATAATACCTCTCACACATCACGATGCCTCAAATGCATCTCACAGTCCCCAGTGCCCACAGCATGCATTCCCAAACCAGCCTACATCCACGACTTGCCTGCTCTGCTCTCTGAACTCATTCGTCCAGTTCTCCAAGCACCATCTCCATGAGAAACAACCAAGTATTCTCCATTTCACAAACCTTTCTTCTCCTGGCTGATGCTCATAACTTTTGTGCCCCAGAATAACCTTCCCACCATCCTTGCCTTCGTCCACCCTGAAGCCTTCCCTCCTATTGTTACTGTTATCAACAATCAGAACCCACCATCGCTTCTACCCGGATTCTGTAATTGCTTCTTAACTAGACTCCCTGCCCCCTCTTTGATCCTAAAGTCTATTTTCAATACATCCACTTTTCAAAATGACAGTTTGTGTGGTTTCATACATATCTCTGCTGAAACCCTGCAAAGGTTTTCCATGTCACTCAAAAGAAAAGGAAAGTTGCTAAAATGACCTACATGCCACTCCAGGGTCTGGCACCACCCTCTGTCCCAGTTCCATCCACGCTCATCTCCATGAGACTCTTCAAATATATCATCTATACATCAGTTACATTCCTGCCTCGAGAACGTTTTCCTTCTCTCTAGAATGCTCCCAAGTAACAAAATGACTCACAGTCTCACCTCCTCAGATAGTTACTCAAATGCCACGTTTGCTGAGCGGCCTCCTGACAGCCTATCTAAAATTGCAGATTCCTCCCACATGTTTCTTACTTTATTCTTGTCCTTCATGTTTCCCTTTTTTTTTTTCCTGGCTTTATTAAAGTATATTTAAGTTACAAAATAATTACAAATATTGAAAGTATAAGTTTTAGTGAATTTTTAGGAATCATATACCCAACGATACCATCACCACAATCAAGATAATAAACATTTCACTCACCTCTGAAAGAATTTTTATCCCCTCTTGCTCTCTATGTGTGTGTGTGTGTGTGCGCGTGTATGTGTGTGTGTGTGTGTTGAGCTCTACCTCCTTAACCAGTTTTTGATCACATGACACCATGTTAATAACTATAGGCACAGTTGGGCAGCAGATCCATCTTGTAGCTTAATCATCTTGTAGTTTTTCTCACTAAAATAAAAATAACTTAATTGTTTCACTACAATGCAAGCACTTTCACTACAATGCAAGCACTTATTACAGCAGGGATTCCTGTATGCTCTTTTCATGAGGTTATACCCTTTGTCTTTGTTGCTTGGGTCATAGGAGTCATTCAGTAAGTAAAACTTGAATGTTGAATGATTCACTCACTTCCACAAACCATTCCATTCTTAACCTGTCGAACTAATGTTTCCATCCTTTCTATTTTCAGAAGGTGATTTTTGCACAAGTGCTATCCCTTTACCAGAATAGCAACCTTTAGAAGAAAATCTTTGTTGTATCCATCTCAGTATTCCTAATACATGAAAAGTAACAGAAAATAAGCTGTCTGTGTACTGACAGGAGATTCTTCTAGACACCATCCACTCTGGTCCATACCTGCAAACAATGCTTCCCATTGTCCCCACTAACAGCCCACCCAGAGTCCTGCCATATCTTCCTTCTGGAAGCCGACACATCCCAGGTCTCCCCCTCAACAAAAGTGAGAAAACTCCAACCACCTCACAGTCAAACACTGCCACCTTTGAAGCCACAGTGATGGTGAAAAAGCCAAATGAGCAAGAACAGCTTCTTTCGACACTGTTTTAGAGGAACCCTACTCAGGACGAAATCTCTCAACCCTGCAGGCAACTGTGGCATTCCAAGGGACCTAGAGAAACAAGAAACAAGAAGCAGAGAAACAAGACATAAAGAACATCCCCTTGTGGCTGGGACTGTCCACTCAAACCTGTTAGCAGGTTTATGGAACCAGGCACAGAAAGTAGAGTCAAACATCTCTGTCCAGATGGAAAGTTATGCATAGTTTTCTTCCTCCTTTCCCAACCCACATTTCATGAAATGACAAAAATTTTTTACTAAAAATAGATTTCTGTAACAGTTTTTCTACTCTATGATATTATTAAAGTTCATCTATGAATGAATTCCTAAATAAATTACATATAAATTAGTGGAGGGGGGAAAACACTCAATGACACAATTCCAAATGTAAAGTGAACAGTAAAAATGTTTGCCATCTATTTAGCTCTGAAACCAATTAAGTTGATTATTAAAGCAAGAACATTAAATATAGATATGTAAGTTTCATTTGGATGAAGTTGAAAGCACTTACAACCCTAACTCACACTCTCTCTGAAGAACACCTGCCAAGTTTAGGGAAACCAGAAGTATTGTGGGAACATCCTAGCAACAGATCACAAGCAGAATTGGCAAAGCAGAATTTCTCTCAGTTACACAATATTCAGAGGAGCAAAATCAAGGACACCTTGTTTGTAAACAGAACCATCATTTGTATAATCGCTGCTCCTGAGAAAGAGAACTGAACACCCACAAGAGAAGTAATTCACAGTTATCCTTGAAAACAAAATTTAAATGTGGACAGGGCTGAGAGAAAGGGAAATGGAAAGTTGTTGTGTAATGGGTACAGAATTTCAGTTTGCGAAAAGAAAAAGTTTTAGAGAGTGACTTCACAACAATGTGAACATTGTTAAAACTACTGAACTATAAGCTAAAAAATCTTACATGCAAATTCTGTTAGATTTATTTTGCCATAATTAAAAATTAAAATTAAGAAACAGTCTAGGGAACAGAATCATAACATGCAGAATAACTGGCTGGAGGCAAAACTCTCCCCCAAAACAATCAGAACCCAACCACAATCCACACATAAATCTCACCACTTCATCATCAGAGTCACTGGGGAGACCCACACATTTTTCACCCTAGGTCTGGTCTTGGGCACATGCTAGCGTGGTGGGGCAGGGAAGGGAGGGGAACTGTGGCCACAGCGGCTGTCATTCCTAATAGAGTTACAGACTCAGAGGCGCTTGCTCTGGTGGGCCCTGGCTGGCATGAGTATCTCTGCAGTGAGAGTGAGTTACTATGCAGCTTTGTGAGAAAGCCTTCGGACAGAATAATCAGTCCCAGAGGGTAGGACTGGTGATACGATCACAGTGACAGCGGAACCCCATCCACCAACCCTCAGAAAGATAGGCTTTTTGGGGCTGGAAACATGGAGACCTGTGTGGGATGCAAAGGTGGAGATCAAAAGTAGGCTCCAGACAAGAATTGGAGCTTGATCACGTAACAGCAAGAGAAGCAATGACACAGGTTTCCCAAACTGGGTATGTCCTCCCTGACCCATGATTGTGAACTTTATGACCTAAGTGTTTGAACTCACTTATCCATACTTCACCTCTCACTGACTAGAAATTGAGAGATGACTAGAGCCACAGCACCACCTACTGGGCGGGAAATTAGGCAAGTCACATGTGAATGATAATTCAACACAGGGAGCAAAAGAAGAGATGCTGAGAGACAAAGACAAAGCACTTATGCCAAACATTATGACACAGAATTGGAGGAGCTGATAGTCGAAGAGCAATCAGGAAGGAGCTCAATGAAGTTCTAGACTCTCTATTGACCATGAGAAGGCAGGGTAAGGATATCAGATAATGTCTCCAGAAGCAAAAAAAGATGCAAGCAGAGGGCCTCCCTGGTGGTGCAACAGGTTAAGCGCAGCACTATGAAACTGTCCAGAGCCACTACAGCACAAGTTCAATCCCTGACCATGGACATTCCCACATGGCACAGCAGACTTCTCCTGCCTCACCCGCTGCTCCCTCAGCAGTGTACTTCAGTCGATCTGCCTGTTCTGCTCCCTGCTCTGTCTCAGTGAATCCTCTCACCACCCCGTACTTCTGGCCTATACCCCAGCTTTTATGCATAAATAAATCTTTTTTTAAAATGCTAGCAGAAATGAGGAATACAATGAGGGAACTGAGGAGAACCATGGAAATCTTTGTAAGTAAGCTGAATCTTGCAGAAGAAAGCAAAAGTGAAACAGTAAATATCAGTGTGCAAATAACTTGCTAGGAAAGGAAAGAGAAATAAGATTTAGGGAAAATGAAGAAACCAGATAAAATATTCAGACTACATTCGAAGAGGAAACATGAGGATAATGAGTGTTCCAGAGGATGAAGAAAGAGAGCAGAGACACTTTTCAAAACTATAATAGCTTGGAAATTCCCAATCCTAAGGAAAGAAATAAACATAGATGTTCAGGAAACAAACAGAATACCCAAATTTCTAAGTTCAAAACAACCTACACCAAGACACATCATTGTAAATTTATCAAAAGTCAATGCTAAAGAATAAAAATCATTTTCCAGTAGCGAAAAAAAAGAACCTACCTAAATACAATAAAGGCTACATATGACAAACCCATGACTAACATCATAGCAAATAGTGAATGATTAAAAGTATTTCCCCAAAGATCAGGAGCAAAACAAGGATCTCCACTTTCACATTTACTATTTAACATAGTACTAGAAGTCTTAGCCACAGGCACAGGCAGATAACGTGAAAATATACACAAAAAATCCCAGAGTCAACAAAAAAATTTCTATAAATAATAAATTAATACAATGAAGTGACAGGATAAAAATATCAATATACAAAAATCTGTTTCATTTCTATATGCACATAATGAATCAAAGGGAAGCGAAATTAAGAAAACTATTCTATTTACAATTGAACCAATAAAGTGAAAAACCTGGGCATAAACTTTAAAAAGTCAGTGAAGGGCCTGTCACTGATAACTATAAGGCATTGTTAAAAGAAATAAAAGAAGACACAAAACAGAAAAGTCCAAGTTTCATAGAATAGAGGAACGAAAGTGTTATAATGGCCATATTACCTAAAGCAATTTACACGTTCAAAACAATATATATCAAAATCCCAATGACATTTTTCAAATGAATAGAACAAGAACTGTAAGATTTATATCAACCACAAAAGAACCAAAGTGGCAAAAAAAAAAGTTTGAGAGAAAAGAACAAAACCGAAGTTGTCACGCTCCCTAAATTCAGACAGCACTACAAATTAATAGTAATCGAGGAACAAAGACAGAAACACAGATTAAAATGGAATAGAATTAAGAGCCTAGAAATAAACCCACACAAATTTGACAGGAGCCACAACCATGCAATGGGAAAAGGAGAACCTCTTGAACAAATGATATTCGGAAACTTAGTCACCTGCAAAAAAAAAACAAAAAAAAAAAAACCTAAATCGTTATTTAACCTCATACCCAAAAATTAAGTCGAGAGAGTAAACACTTGGATATAATACCTGAAACCATAAAATACATAGGAGAAAACATAGATGCCACATTCCTAAACATCAAGCTTAGAGATATATTTAAGAACTCAACACCAACCATAAGGGAAACAAAAGCAAAAATATACAAATGACATGAGATCAAATTAAAAGGTTTTTGGACAGCAAAAGAAACTACCACAAAACAAAAAGTCAGCCTATAAATTGGGGAAAAGATATTTGTGCATCACACATCTGTCAAGGGGTTAATTTCCAAAATACATAAAAATTTATACACTGAACAACAACAAAAAAAAAAAACCAGCCCTATCAAAAAATAGATAAGAGACATAAATAGTCACTTCTCCAAAGAAGACATACAGAAGGCCCAAAGGAACATGGAAAAATTTTCAACATCTCTTCTTATAAGGAAAATGCAAATCAAAACCACATTGAGAGACCACCTCACACCTGTGAGAATGATCTATATTCAGCATTGGAGAGAAAGGCCCTCTCATTCACTATTGATGGGAATGTAAATTGGTGTAGTATCTATGGAAAGCAGTAAAAGACTCCTCTAAAAACTGAAAATGGAAAAGCAAATGATCCAGTAATACCACTTTAGATATTTAGGCAAAGAATATTAAAAACTGATATGAAAAGATTTATGCACTCCTATGTTCGCAACATTATTCACAACAGCCAAGACATGGACTCAACTGAAATGCTAATCAATAGATGAATGAACAAAGAAATTGTAGAATATATACACAATGGAATAGTACTCAGTCACTAAAAATGATGAATCATACCCTTTGCAATGATATGAACGCAACTCATGATGATTACACTAAGTGAAAAAGAAAGTGAAAGACAATATCTAGATAGCTTCACATAATTATAGAATATGAATAACCAAAGAAAACAAAGTGGCAAAAAGAACAAAATTAACTCTAGGCTGAAAAATATGGTGTTACAGATGGGGAGGGGAGAGGGGAGAGAAGAGCACACGGAGGGAATGAAGGTGATGGGATATGGGCACTGAAACTTTCATTATCGGTGGGCGTAGCATATGTACATGTTGAGGTGTAAAGCCTTATCCCCCAAAGTATATAGATTTATAAATAAATGGCTAATCAATAAAATTTGATGTTAAAAAAAGAATTAAAAGGAAAAAATTATTCAAAAATGGAATTTGAATGGCTGAGAACTAGCCTACTAAATTTTATATCTTCAAAGATAAAGAATCCTTCTGGCATTCAGGCAAAACCTTCAACACACCTACTGAGGAAAAAAATTCAGGCTGGCTGCAGGTGTCAAACCATAAGACCTGGGGAAATCCACAAAGGCCCTCTAGCAAAATACCAGTGAAATCTAGACTTTGCACTTAAGTTATTTTACGAGGCTAACGATGACACACAAATATTTTTAAGCATGCAAGAGTTCAGGAATTTTATTTCTATCAACATTTTCAAAAAAACTGTTAAGCAATGAGCTCTAATCAGCCAACAAGCAAATGTAGAAAATGAGGTAAAAGGATTAGCTGTGAGCACTAAATTCATTTTAATACAAAACAGATGCATATATGCTGCAGGAATAGAAGGTAAATTCTATCCATTATGAGGATGTAACCAAAGATCAGAGTGAGGATGAAGGGAAGGAAAAGAAGTGAGAATTTATATACTAGGTCAACCTATATAATTTTTATACTTGGTATACCGAAAACTATTCTTAACCTGCTAACTCAAAACAATAAATGTATAAAGGAAATCACTTGAGGATTTAGTAAAACTGCTGTAAGCCATGAAACAGGATGTTAAAGAGAAGAATAGAAGTGCTCTATTTTAATCAGTGCTAGTAGAGAGAATCAACACTAAATAAATAATAATTATGTAAATAACTTGAAGATATAGTTACACAGTTATAAAACTCAGTAAGACCATAAACAAAGTATAAATCATTTGTATTAGCATAAGAATTACACCTAAAAAGAAGCACAGATCATATAGCAAAATATAAATAAAACAATTGTTCAAATGGACAGTTTTAAGAAGATAAAACTACTAACAAATGCCTCTCTCAGATGAGTATTTAAAATAACACAAATTCATGTAATGAAAGATTCTCAGATTGAATCGCAGAAAAATACTACATCAGTGGATTAAAAGACGTTATCAATGAAGAAGCAGCTGCCTTACTTTGTCTTCCCTCCTGCTGCCTGCGCTTGTTTTTCTCCCTGAATAACTCACTAAACAGCCAGTAGGATTTGCCCAGAAAGTTGGGCATCTGCACGGGCAGGGCTGGGGCGCAGGAAACTTGGAGCAGAGTGAGGACTCCAGTGAGGTGAGCAGGGTGTCTCCTCAGGAGCTCAAGGGTGGGGAAAGAAGAGGCCTGTCATGGATGTCGGAACCCGAGCAGGAAAACTAGGCACGTGATGTGGGTGCAGGAGCCCAAGCAGAGTGAGGAGGGATGTACAAGTCACAGGAGCAGAGTCTGATTCTGTGGGGCCCGCCTGGAGCTAGAGGGAACAGTGAGAACTCATGGTTGTCCGGTTGTCAATACCTATCAACAGAGGTACAAATACATGTAACTGTAAATGTGATTTATCATTTGCACAAAATACATACAAAGGTAAGTACATCATACGCTGGTATGTAGACTACCTAACCTTAACAAGTGGGATGGCTGGAAGCAGCAACCTCCCAAGAACAAGCATACCTAGATCCTATATCTTAACTTTTAAATGCCATTAGGACAACAGAGGTCTTTGGAGAAATGGCTGATACCGAGCTAGGACAGAGAAAGCACATGATGAATCTGGACTGCCTTGTTGTGCCAGGAAGTAAAAAAGTGGTGAAAGAGGGCCTCCCCGGTGGCGCAGCGGTTGAGCGCTGTGCTGTGGAGCTGTCGGCAGCGGTGATGCAAGTTCGACGCCCGGCCGGGGAGAATCCCACATGGCGCGGCAGACCTCTCCTGCCTCGCCCACTGCTCCCCTCAGCAGTGTAGTTCTGATCTGCCTGTTCTGCTCCCCGCTCTGTCTCTGGTGAACCCTCTCGCCGCCCCACACCTCTAGCCTGTACCCCAGCTTGTATGTATAAATAAAATAAATCTTTAAAAAAAAAAGTGGTGAAAGAATGGCAGAGACTTGTCAAAAGAAGCTAAATGGAAGGCCACATAAATGCCATCATTATCAAATGGTCTCAGGCTAACCAAATTCAAGGTAAAAGAAAAAAATTACGTAACATAATAATGATGACAAATAATGAGATTGACAAGATTATAATTCATTGACCAAATAAGATGTCATTGATCCATAGTGATATACATAAATGAATAAATAAATGGGGAAGAAAGGTTTTCCTTCAGGCAGAATGGTAGCTAATGGCTGTAAAAGGAATGATTGAACTAGAAAATCACAATTGACCATTCACAGTAATGAATGGTTCAGCCAATAAACATCAACAAGTGCTAAACCAATTGGGAAAAGTTCAGTAAGAAAGAGGATATTTTCAGTCTCAAAATACTTTCCTACAAAATATTTACAAATTGCAAAGAGGAAGAGAAGTTCACAGAAGAGAAACCTGGAAGTGATCACAGTTCACATTGTACAAGTGACACACGATTCCCCATATGCTCCACCTCTGGATTCTGTCTTTGCTTATAGACCTTCCATAGCAGGTTTAACAACTCATTTAATCATTTCTATCCCCACCTCTAGTTTCTGGCCTTGTGAAGCTTTCATCCTAAATTTTCTACTCTAAGCTTCTATCACCACTAAAAGAAATTGAGGAAGATACCAAAAAATGTAAAGCTATCCCATGCTCGTGGATTGAAAGAATTAACATTATTATAAAAGCCATTTTACCTAAAGCAATATACAGAATCAATACAATCCCTATCAAAATCCCAAGAGTATTCATCTCAGAATAAAACAAAGAATCATAAAATTTGTTTGAAACTAAATTACCTAAATTTAGGGAACTAAAAGACACTAAATTACCAAAACTATCCTGGGATAAAAGAACAAAATAATGGAGGAGTCATATTCTCTGGCTTCAAACTATAACTGAAAACAAAAGTAAATTAAAAAGCAAGGTATTAAAATAAAAAGAGACAAATCAATGGACAGAATTGAGAGCCCAGATATAAACCCACATACATATGGATTTCTAATTTATGACTGTCAGGGCAGGAAGGCACCAGCTAGCAGGCTGGGGGGCCAGAGGGCTGGGAGACTGGCAAAATCTTCACTTCCTGTGGACTCTCTGGCATAGTCAGAGTCTGGAGTGTAGTCTCTGCCACACTCCAAATGGTCCTCTGCTCCACACTCTGTTTGCTGCTGCTGCTGCTTCCACTTCTCCTTCTTCTCCCTCTGTGACACCACCCTTTCATGCTCAGTCTCTCCAGGCCCAGGTGTGCCCACTCATGCAGGCCCACACCCCACTTCAGGTGCCCACCATCAGGCATGCATGTAGGCCTGCAGATCTATCGTTGAGGGGAGGGCAGAAAACCTGATGACTCTTTCATTTACCCTACAATGACAAAGATGCTAAAAGCATAAACTGGAGCACAGACAGTATTTTCAATAAATGGGGAAACTGTAAACCAAATGAGTGAAATTAACTCACTATTTTACACTGTTAACTAGAATAAAAGTTTCAATGAGCGTTTGACAAAGAGTTTATTAAATAAGCAAAGTGATGATTCAAACCCAGAAAGCAGTCCAAGAGATTTTACTGTGCAAGAACTCTTACAACAAACAAAAATTTTTTTTAGTTTCTATGTATACTTCTAAATAAATAGAAAGAATAGGTCCAAAATGAGGACCTTTTAACCAGGTTCCCACCCAGATTTAATACTTAATCTCATTTTCTACTCTACCTAAACTAATCATTTCTTTTGCTAAATACATTGTTCCACAGAGTGAACCTACCACTGGGGCCTTGTGGAGCCTCCCCCTTTGCCCAGGGGAGTCCCAACCCAAGCCTATTCTAAGCCCTATAAAACTATAACCCTAAATCTAAAAAATCTGGAGTTTCCTATTCAGTATTAGTGAGGTAATCGTCATAAGATTTCCCTAACTTCCCTTAAGGGAAAATTATTTTACCTGAAATAATCATTTCTTTTGCTAAATACCTCGTTCCACCCTCTTTCTTTCTATAAATACCCTGCATTTTGTGTAATCCCTTGCAGTATCTAGATTAAGTGATTCATGAAACACTTAATAAAGCAATTAGGTCTCTAAATTTGCTAATTTTATTTTTTTTAACAGTTGGAACAGTGAGTCATTTACATTAAGAAACAATTACTCTTGACAGGGGGCTTCTGATTTTAAATTGTTTTAACCTAAAGTTACCCACAAAGCTGAGGTGCAATGACTGAGTACTCATAGTTTAAATCTTTATCCAACTCCTTGCTAATGAATAGGTGTTGAAAGACTGGCTTTATCCTCGGGCAGCATATTTTGCAAGTCTATGCAGATGGTTTTGTCCTCTTGTCTGTTAGACCAGGGAGAGGTCATTCCCAGAACATTGTACAGTATGTTCACAAATTTGACTCAAAATGGACTAGTCTTTGCTTTGTATAGGTCTTGGCCTATTGCTAATAATGCTAATGACTAAAAATGCCTGGGAGCACTCATCTGGACACAGGTAATTTTCACCTAGTTATTTCCCATCCTTAAGTCACTATAACAACTGGAATGGCCCTTGGGGTACTTCTTATGGTTGCAAGTTACCTTTCAGCAATAACCATCCAGGTAAGTTTATAAAAATAAAAGTTTTATTACCTACAAACCTGGATATAACACAGCAGGCCTGGACCTCACTGGACCACAGTGAGGTCAGGGAGGTGAGGGAAAGAGGCCATAGGCCCAGGAGCTCTTCTCCTATTGGGACTAAGGATGGTAGGTCTGCAATTTGCTGGGCTTACTCTACATTGGTGCATTTAAATAGGAGAAATTTAGGGTCTCCCTGGTGGCACAACGAGTTAAGCGCAGCACTATGAAGCTATCCAGAGCCACTACAGCACTAGTGCAGCGCTAGTTCTATACCCAGCCAGGGAGTTCCCACATGGCACAGCAGACCTCTCCTGCCTCGCCCACTGCTCACCCTAGCAGTGTATTCGGTCAGTGTGCTTGTTCTGCTCCCCACTCTGTCTCTGGTGAATCCTTTCACCACCACACACCTCTGGCCTACACCCCAGCTTGTATGCATAAATAAATAAATCTTTTTTTAAATAAATAAATAGGAGAAATTTAAAGTACCAGAACAGACAAAATAAGAAAAAGGAAAAAGACTAGTGAGTCCCAGCTCACAAAGTTGTCATCACAATGGATCTGTAAAACAAAGAAGCCTCAGTGGGGCTGGAGGAGCCCCAGGTGGCAGCCAAGGTTTTATCTATTATGGTGATTGGTGTGTGCTTGACTTGGCCCTCTTTGAAGTGGTTGCACCTTTGATGCACCCTTGCCATAAAGCTGAAGCCAGCCTGGAACTTGCATTATGAAAAGGAAAAGTCAACTCTATGAGCTTATAAAGCAGTCTTAAACGTAAGACCTGAGAACAAAAAAATACATTAAATAACACATAGGTGATAAGCTCTTCAACTTCAGCTTTGTGATGCCTTTGTATACACATGTCCAGTGGCAAGGAAAACAGAAGCAAAAGTAAACGAAGATCAATGTCAAACTAAAAACCTCTTGCACAATAAAAAAAAAAAATCATTTAACAAAAAAGCAATGCATTGAATGGGAAAAATTTTCACGAATCATATATCAGACAAGCAACTAATATCCAAAATATATAAAGAAGTCACAAGCCTCAAAAACAACAAAAAATGAACAACCCATTTTAAAAAGAGCAGAGATTGTACAGACTTCTCAAAAAAAGGCAGATGTCCAACAAGCACTTGAAAACATTTTTATTATCTCATTATTATTAGGGAAATGCAAATCAAATCAATAATATAGCCCTCAAACCTGTGAGAATGGCTATTTTTAAAAAATGGAAATAAGTGTGGGAGAGATTGTGGAGAAAACTTGGGGCGAATGTAAATTGTTGCAACCAGGGCCTCCCTCATGGCACAATGGGTTAAGGTGCAGCACTATGAAGCTATCCAGAGTCACTGCAGCACGAGTTCCATCCCCAGCCAGGAAGCTTCCCACATGGCCTCTCCTGTCTCATCCACTGCTCTCCTCAGCAGTGTATTTCAGCCAATCTGCCTGTTCTGCTCCCCGCTCTGTCTCTGATGAATTCTCTCACCCCCATCCCACCACACACACCCCTCTGGCCTACACCCCAGCACTGTATGCATAAACAAAAAAATCTTTTTTAAAAAAATTGGTGCAACTCTTACAGGGTAACCCCGTGAGGTGCTTGTCTGGGTTCTCACCCGTGCGCCTAAAAAGAGACTTAAAAACTCAAATGCAGGCACACACAATAAAATTAATTAAAAAGAGATTTATTTACAAAAAGGGAAAAGAAAAGATAAAGAAATAAATTGGTAAAAACATCCTACCAGTTTCTCTGAGCTGTACTCTTCTCGCCTACTCAGGAAAACTCTCCTCAATCCACACCACGGACCAATCGCCCCCCCTTCAAGCTCACAGGTCAGGTATTTAAATCCCCCAAAACCACTGCTTAACTCCACCCTCAGTCCTCAGCATCCTTTCTTTGGTGATGGCATTCTGGGATTCGTAGTCCTAGGCATCTTGGCTCTCTCTGGCTTGTGGTGGGGGTGGGGTCCTGGGACACTCCCCATTCCTGAGGACCACCCTCTTGCACAACCATATGGAAAACAGTGTGGCAAGTCCTCAAAATTAAAGACTAGAAGCACCATAGGATTCAGCTATCTTACTTCTGGGGATTTACCTGAAGAATAACAAAAAACACTAATTCAAAGAGACATTTGAATATCCCTGTGTTAATCACAGCATTATTCATAATAGCCAAGAGTTGGAAACAGAGGGAACTAGTGGGTATTATGCTTAGTGAAATAAGACAGAAGGAAAAAGACTAACACCATATGATTCACTCATATGTGGTAAAGAAACCAAACAAATGAATGCACAAAACAAAATGAAAACAAAATCTTAGATTATAAGAATAGTTATCATGGTTGCCAGAAGGGAAGCACTAAGGGGGATGAGTAAACAGGGTAAAAGAATTCAGCTGTGGACCTCCCTGCTGGCACAATGGGTTGAGTCTCAGCCTCTGAAGCTCTCCGTAGCTGATGCAGCACGAGTTGGATCCCCGGCCGGGGAGATTCCCACATGGTACAGCATACCTCTCCTGCCTTGCCCACTGCTCCCCTCAGCAGTGTATTTCAGTTGATCTGCCTGTTCTGTTCCCCTCTCTGTCTCTGGTGAATCCTCTCACCATCCCACACCTCTGGCCTACACCAACATTCCTGTATGCATAAATAAATCTTTAAAAAATTTTTCAGTTGTAAGCTGGTGGATGAAAACTAGGATTGTGGTGGCAAACATGGTATAGTCTGAACAAATAGTGACTTATAAAGCAGTACACATAACACTACATATTTCTATATACTGATGTTGTTACAGCACAACCCCAAAGGGAAACACAATGGCCTGGCTGTGAGTCCTCGCTGCACTTAAAAACTCAGGACCAGACTCAAGGGGAGTCACACAGGAAATGATTAACAAAAGGTTTATTTACCAGGAAATGAGAAGAGGAGCACAAAGAGAAAAGGAGAAAGAACGAGATAAAATGGTCCATATGTCCTACAGGTATCGCCCTCTGAGCTGGGACCCCGAATGCAAGCTAAAGGCGGGGAAAACCAAGGGCCCACAGGATCACTTGTTTTCAATTTTATACCAAGTATGGCTACTTAAATCCAGCCCTAGTTCCCAGCAACTCCCCCTTCAGGAAGTCGAGAGTCATGGCAGATCCATGGCATGATGGTATTTGTAGTCCTCAGCACCTGGCATCTCTGGCATAGAGGTGGGGGTGAAGTCCATAAAACATCAGTGAGTAGTGAGTTCAGGACATACTATTCCCCAACATAAGGACACCTCAGTCAGAGCCTACAGAAGCTGGGAAACTTGTTACATCATGAGACCCTCAGACAAGCCACAATCATCCTCAAACCTCAGTGCAGGTGGACCTCTGTCCTGATTGCACCTCCCTGCCCAACCACTTCTCTCTCCCCTCAGGAGGCCGAGTCTGACCTGGTTCCCATACCTGCTGCCACATGGAGGGGGAGATTTCTGAACACTGCCCACCTGCCAGAGCCCTCCCCAGAAACCTCTCACGTCTCACCCAGGACCCCAGATATCACCAGAGATGGCAGCCCAGGGGGGAGATAGGATGGTGAGGGGAGGTGCAGGCAGAGGATGCTGGATGCCAGCCATGACAGTGCCTGCTCCAGAGCACCATCCAGAACTATATGGGAAAGTAGGTACTGCTGACCCCAGCAAGCCCTTGGGACTCAACAGGAGGCTCTGGGGTGGGAGAGGAGGAGAGAACACATCGCTGGAAGACTGGCTTACATGGTCTCTGTCATTATTTTAAAAGTCCTGAGAGACGATGCAGACCAGTTAGATTCCTGGGCCTGTTTTGCTCACTTTGTTCCAGTCACTCTCGTATTCCTTAGGCCCCCAAAAGTCAAATTATTTCCCACCTCCCCAGATTCTAAGCATCTACTTGCCCAACCCCACCTATCCCTTCTGTCATCCCCCTTCCTAGCCAATCCTCAAAGCTCACCCCATTCCTCTTCACATCATAGATGTCCTCAGAGCATCCTGACTGAAACTCTAGAATAGTTCATGGTCCTATTTTCATTTCAATGTCTCCTGTATTTTCCCTTCCTTGTCCATCACAAATGTAATTAATTAAAAGTTTATTTAATTATACCATTTGTCCGCCATAAATTCTCAACTTTCCTAGGCAAAGACTGCCTCAAAGCTGTATCCTCAGCTTCTAACACAGTTTCTGCACAGATGCATATTTTGTTCATGCCATTAAAGATGAAAGAACAGCGACGGAGGTCCTCGTGGCACACAATAATGAGAACCAGGATTCCACTGCTTGGTATTTGGACTTGCTGCAAAAAAAAATTGATGATTAAAAAAAAGTTTCAAACAATTAATTGAAACTCCAAAGCTGAAGTAGAAATGTGAATACATCCCCAAAATGCCATAAAGAGACCATATATGGGGCCTCCCTGGTGGCGCAGCGGTTAAGCGCTGCGCTGTGGAGCTGTTGGCAGCAGTGACGCAAGTTCAACACCCGGCCAGGGAGATTCCCACATGGCATGGCAGACCTCTCCTGCCTCGCCCGCTGCTCCCCTCAGCAGTGTATTTCTGATCTGCCTGTTCTGCTCCCCACTCTGTCTCTGGTGAACCTTCTCCCCACCCCACGCCTCTGGCCTGTACCCCAGCTCGTATGCATAAATAAATAAATCTTCTAAAAAAATTTAAAAATAAAGAGAGACCATACATGTCCACAGAACAAACCTGACTCTCACAAAGATGGAGCAACTTTAAGGGCCACTTCCCGTTCCTTGACATCACAGGGAAACCCCAAATCTTTCACAGACCCTTTCCACCAAAGCCCACTCTAGTAGGACCCTAGGAAGGCCTTGGATTCAATGACCCTGTTATATAAGGTTTTCTTTCCATCCTATCAACATCCCAGCTCACCCTCAAGTTTCTCTCATAAGATTTGTTCTACACAGCAGTTTCCATCTTAGCCCATCAATGTCACCAAGAGGGAGAATCCACTTCCCTCACAAAACCACTCCACAATAGGGGGTTGGCTTAGGGGACAAAAACTGGGAGGAGCTCTGTTTAAAAGTATGAGATCTTTTGGCCAACATAATTTTTCCTGTCCCTGAATCATAATCCGTTCTAAGAAATGACCCTGAAAGAACAATATAGACCTTTGAGGAGCAGAAAAAGACTTAAAAAATGCCCAAAACCTTTCACAACCCAATAGTCAAGTTCTAAAAGAACTGGGAGCAAATGAGTATCGTAAATGGCTTAAGGGTAAGAAATACCACCATTTACCCTGAAGAAAGGGAATGAGCTTATTATTCCTTTTACTCTATCACTCACTTGCCACATCAGAAGTCCCAAACTCAGCCAAAAAGGGACAGAAGCCATTAAGGAAGCACAGAGCAGCTTCCTGGATAAGGATGTTGTAAAAACAGCAGGGTCATTAGGGGCAGCCCCCAGAGGCCTTGCATGCAGGCTTAAACACTGAGAAACAGATACCCCAGAATCTTAAATGTGCATATGGTGGCAGGGTGCAGTGCACAGCCGCCCAAGAACACACAGAGTTTCTCAGGGGGTTCACATATAGATCCACCAACCTTCCCACAAAAGAGAAGTTGGCTATGTCAGCAAAGCTGATACAGGGCAGAAGGACACCAAAACCAGCCAAGGTGACTGCCCAAATTGCTTACCGGTCACTGTCCCAGTCCTGCACCCGTGCGCACAATTGCAAGACTACTCAGACTCAGGAAACAGCAAAAATGGGATTTATATAACAAGCCAGAGAAAAACAAAGAGTCACTGAGACCACGAAATAGCCATTTACCTCACTCAAAGCAATGTCCAGTCCTTTAAGTCCCAAATAAGAACAGCGAAGGCAGCGTCTTCCGGCCATTGAGGACGTGGAACTGCTCTTTCAAACAACAGGACACGTGTCCAAGATGGCGTCTCCCTGCCTCTGCAGACATTCAGCGGCCAGACTGTAGGCCAGGTTCCAACTCACAAGGACAGCACAGGACACAACTGGAGATGCTTCCAGAGCTGCCGTGGTGCCCCAGCACAGCACCAGGCCAGCAGCACTGAAAACAACAGCTACAGCAGCTAGATGGCCCCACAAACGGTTGCACTCACTTATTTTAGGAAGGCGCCTGCTCTGGGCTTTGCCTTCTTTACTCGGTTGTAGCAATAACAAAACCGGGAGCAGTTTCTGGCGCTCGGCTACTTGCAAAGACTTCAAACTTTTCCTCTCGAAGATTGGTGCAGAGGGGGCCAAAGTAACTGGCCCCAAAGTCATTGAAGATTTCCAAAATGCTGAGTCCACAACTCTACATCCTGGCGGCTCAAAAGCTCCTGGCGACTAATTCCCAAACTCTCAATCATGGCATCTGCATCTTCCCATGCCGCTGGATCTCCCTCTCTAAATCATGATGGCTGAATCTCCTCCTCCTTCTTCCATCCCCTTTATTTCTTATCAGAGTCTCCACCCCAAACTGCAATACCTTTTAGCATTTTCCCTGGGGCGATCTAGCCTCATCAGCAACCCCCTCCAGGGGGCACCACCTATACCAGACTTTGGTCTCAGCCCTGGTTACAAAGCCACTCCCCCTAGGCATCTCCGTGGTGGCTAGGACCACTCAGTCACCTCTCCCTCCTGCTTCAGAGGCAAGAGAGTCACTAAGGGAATCACAAACCCCGCTGCGCCCTATAAAGTTCAAGTGCTAAAAGCAAGGATAAAGAGAGAATGTTCTAAACTGACATCTGGTGGACCGCAAGGTAGTATAAGCTGGGGAACCACAGACCCTGCATCAGAGAAGCCCCCAGAGGAACAGATGGATGGATCCCAAGCCAGAAGGAGATCAGGACTTGATCCCCGCCTCCTGGACAGAGATCAGTTACCTTAGACGCTCTCTGCCTGCCTTCTCCCACCTGCACTGAGCTCCAGAGCCAGACCCACCCGGTTCCTGTGTCTCCAGTTGCACACCTAGGGTAGGAAGGAAAGGGGGCAAGGTTTTAAACTGGAGGGACTCTTTATAACCAAAAGGAACTAAAAATCATGGCATCTGCTTAATGTTTCTCTGGCTCATGGCAGTGCATATTTGGAAGCACTGTTCACAAAAATAGAAAACAGCAAATAGTAACTGGTTGATAAATTGTTTCTGAAAATTAATACACAGGGACCAAGATATGCCTTCATGAAAACAGTCAAAAACTGAACACATGTTTTTAAAAGAATCTTCTGTCATGACTTCTAGTTCACCTCCAGTTCTCAAAAAGTGCAGGGAACAGGGAAAGAGACAGAAACAAAGGCGATGATAAAGCAAGCGTGATGATGTGTAAATATCTGGGCACACCAGTCCCCAGTGGATGTAGGAAAACTATAAGGAGGTGCTTTTTTTTTTCTTACAAATTCCCTGTAAGTCTTAAGTTACTTAAAAATAAAAAGTTGCATATTGCATTAAATGTATTAACAAGAAGAAAAATCAGCAGATTTTGCATGGAAAAACAGGTTTCTAATGAAGAATTTCAATTTCTGGCAACAACCATCTGGAGGGAGGGACTGCTGACTGCTTAGATGGGACTTAACTCAGTTTGCTGCAGCTCGACCACCTCCCCCTGTGGCACCTCGCCCTGGGGCGGGCTTTGATCATTTACAGCTGTGCTTGCCATCTCTATCTTACACCTGTCCCCTTTGTTATCTGCCCGACTCCTGCAGCACTGCAATGTGCAACCCTGACCCAAGCCTTTGACCCCAGCCCCTGTCTGAATATTGCTAAGTAGAGGAGGTGGGGAAATTTCCCCTCTGAGTTCTTCTCAGGCAGGTCAGATAATCCAATTAAGATCAGATGGGTTAGCAGGAGGAAAAAATTAAATTAATTTCCCATGTAAAAGGGAATCTTTACAGACTTGAAGATTTCAAAGAAGGTGAAGCAAAATGAAGGTGCAAACCCTGATCTAAAAAATGGGATTGGGGTCTGGGGCTTGAGGAGAGAAAAGGGAACCTATCTCACATGACTAAGAGAGTGAGTCAGGTAATAAAGAATCTGTAATTAGACGTTTGCCCTGCAATAGACATACATTATTCAGATAATAAGGTTCCTTCTGGTGATAACCTATATCTGAATGAGCCCCCATATTTACAATCTTCTGGACAATTAACTGAATGGGAAAGTGTCTGCTGCTCCTTTTGGACCTCTGTCAACCGTGAGCCAGGGTGAGATAATCCATGTGTCAGAGTAGAATGTCTCGGGAAGCTTGTCCTGGGCCCCTTGCTGAGGCCTGGCTCAGTGAAGGAGCTGGAATGCACGGAGCCATGAAGATGTCTTCACTTAGTTCACAGGCAGAAGGAGAGACAGTTTCTTGGTCTACTTTCTGGACTTGTCCTATGACTCCCTGTCCTCACCATTTTCACCTGTAAAACTCCAGGCACAGAAAAAGAGTCTTACATCTTAAGGTGTGGGAAAAGCATAGCACGTCTTTGTACTTCTGGCCTCTGCCTTATGTCTGCTAATCAGTCTAAAATCAAAATGTCAAAGGGTGTTGTGCTGGGTCATTTGTGTGTCCACACAACTGGGACAGCCCCCAGATATGTAGCCAGACATTATTCTGGATGTTTCTGTGATAGTGTTTCCAGGTGAGATGAACATTTAAATCAGTTGAAATTGATTAAAATGGGTTGCTTCTATTCAGTGGCAGACCTCAAGAGAGGAGGAGAATGGCCCCCCTCCTCCCTCCCCCAGGGAAGAGGGACCTGCCAGCAGCCTTCAGACGGAAGTGCAACGTGGTGCTCTCTTTGGGTCTTCAGTATGACATCCTTCAGACTCGAAATCCAGATCTTGGACTTGTGAGCCTGTAAAATTGTTTGAGCTGATTCCTGAAAATGAATAAATACACACAACACAGAGACCATTATAAAACAGAATTTAATATTCCAACAGAGAATCATGGTTGGTAGCACAGACTCTCGAGTCAGAAATCCTATGTTTAGGGGGCCTCCCTGGTGGCGCAGCGGTTAAGCGCTGCGCTGTGGAGCTGTGGAGCTGTGGAGCTGTGGAGCTGTCGGCAGCGGCGACGCGAGTTCGACGCCTGGCCAGGGAGAATCCCACATGGCGTGGCAGACCTCTCCTGCCTCGCCCGCTGCTCCCCTCAGCAGTGTATTTCTGATCTGCCTGTTCTGCTCCCTGCTCTGTCTCTGGTGGACCCTCTCGCCACCCCACGCCTCTGGCCTTTACCCCAGCTTGTATGTATAAATAAAAAATAAATCTTTAAAAAAAAAAGAAATCCTATGTTTAAAACTATTTTTGTCACTCGCTGGCGTGACAAGGGCCAGTTCCTTAACCTGCCTTTGCTTTGGTTTTCTATCTAAAGTGGGAACAGTAACACCACCTACCTCATTGAGTTATACAGACTAACTGCAATTAAAATGTAGGCAGCTCTGAGCACAGTGCTTGGCACAGGCAGCATGCCATGTTTCTTAAAGACATAAAGTGGAATTTTTAAAAATTTCCACCGCATTCCTTTGTCTTCACACCTCCTGCACTGGCCAAGGATTGAGACCAACAGGGGAATGGCAGGCATGGGCCCCCCGGGGTTTCACAGAAGAAACTAGCCATGTCAACCACAGCAGTCAGGCTAAGATGGGCCTTGCAGCCACAACTTGTGTCTGTGGCTTGGATGTGTGAACTACATACTCCCAAGGTTCGTGTCACCTCTGATCCCAGGACAGGGTTTAACACAGGGACTAGGGACTGGGAAAAGACATTCAGCATGGGCAAACAGGGCGTCAGCTGGCTCCTGGCAGAAAACAGATGGCACAGTCCAAAGGGCTTTTTTAAGAAACTTTTTAACGGAAAAAAGTTTGCATACAGAGGTGCAAATAAGAACTAGCAATAGCCACATGCTATTACCATGCCTAAAACTGAAGCAGCAGGGGAAGGAAATGGTCTTCCTGAGACCAATTCAAAGATAGAGCTGCGGAACTGGAGCCACTCACAGAGGAACAGTCATTGCTGCAAATGCTGTATGAATTATCTGAGGCTGCATAAGAAATTTTCCAGACCTTAGCAGTTTCAAATAGCATCACTTCTCTCTCACATTTGCTGAGGGCCAGACGTTCAGATGCAGCTTTGCTGGGTCTGCTGCTCAGTCTCTGAGGGTGTGGTAACAATGAAGTCACCCCATGATTCAACTGTAAAAAAATAGAATTGTAGCTCAATCATGTGGCTACTGGCCGGGTACCGCTCTGACAACTGCTTCCCTGAGGAAGCTGCAGGCTGGGACTGCCCTCCACTCCTCCCCTGGGAATTGCTTCTTAGGGCAGTTCACACCATGTACCTCATTCAACAGCACATGCTGAAGACACCGAGAGAAACAGGGACAGAGAGAAAGTGTGTATGTGTGTGTGTGCGCAAGACAGAAGGGCAAGACAGAAGGAACAGTCTTTCATAATCTAATCTCGGAAGTGCCATCCCACGACTTTTGCCATTTTCTATGTTAGAAGTGAATCTCTAGCTGCAAGCCATGTTCAGGCAGAGGATGACACAGGGACATGAAGACAGGAGCAAGTGTTGGGAACCCCCTGTGATGTCTCCCTACCAGACAAGCCAAGGCAGGGGTGAGCAGGGGCGAGCATGTGCCTTCACCTCTCTCCTCCCATCCTCTGATTCCCAACAGTAACTTCTACTGGCCAAACTCAACTAGCAGCTGGAGAATGAGGGAATCAGGAGCTGCATCCCACAAAGGTCATCCTTCAGATCAGCGCAGAAGTGGGCAGAGAATAGATCTGAGACAGGAAGGAGACAGAGACAGGGCAGACAGAGAATACCCAGGAATGAGGAAAGACACACATTGGCAAACACGGCTGTCGGGAGGTCAGACAGCCTGGAGACGAGACACAGAGCACAGTCCCTCGGCCAATGTGCAGAGCGGGTCCTGTTTCCCTAATCTACAGGCCCGATTCTTTCCTAGGTCCTGGCTTTGGGAACACTTCGTACCTCATCCCTGTCAAAAAGTAATTAAAAATGTCTATAGAACAAAAGAATCTCGGTTGAACTTCATCCCCATTTACCCATTTACCTTTGCCTCTTTAATTCCTGGGACCAGGAGGGGGATTTGGGAGTGAAAAGGACTGATCCGTGACATTTGACAAGACCCTGTTCTGTGACAGCTCGAGTATTAAAAGTTCAACACTAGAAAGTTCTAATTTCCTTTTCGAAAATAAAGGTGTGTAAATACCACAGTTTGCACCTGTTGGCTTTTTTAACATGCTTATGTAGACTATTGCGGGTCAGACTTCCTCTTCCTAGTGTGTATACACAGACACAGCAGGTGCACAAACACCCCAGGGCACTTCCTCAGTGAAAACTGTCTCCTGTCCCTGAGACCTCCCCACCCCAGGTGAGGTCTCCAGCACCTTCAAGGTTCCCAGGTCCTGACCCTCATATAGGTAATCACTAGCAAGTCCTGTCCCTGAATTAACTCAATACATCCCTCTCCACCTACTTACTGCCATAGGTACAGACAAAACCCAAAAATCTAATCACACAGAGAGTTTGTGAGGAGACACTAACATGGTTCCCATCCCCCTTGTCTGGAACAGTTTAGCTGCAAAAGGTGAGAGTCATCTTACCCAGACCACGAATGAAACGGCCCAAAAGGCCTTGCTTCTCAAGTCTTTAATAACCCAGACCATTAGGGCATCCCTGGTGGTGAAAGGGGTTAGGTCTCAGCACTATGAAGCTATCCACAGCCACTGCAGCATGAGTTCGATCCCTGGCCAGGGAGCTTCCCACATGGCACAGCAGACCTCTCCTGCCTCGCTCGCTGCTCCCCTCAGCAGCGTATTTCAGTAGATCTGCCTGTTCTGCTCCCCACTTTGTCTCTGGTGAATCCTCTCAGACACACCCACACACACCTTTGGCCTACATCCCAACTCTTATATACATAAATAAACCTTTAAAAATAAAATAAATAACCCAGGCCATTGATTTTTATCTTCCTTTGTCTTCACAAAGGATTAATGCTCTGAACACGAGTACCAAAATAATCCTGTGCCTAAAATTCCCTGCCATCTTCTTTTCCATACCAGTCTTCACAGCAGCCTTGAGGTGGAGACGCCTGAAGGAACCAATCCCAGCCTGATGAGAACCAACCACCAAGCAAGTGGAGAATCTCAAAGTGACGCCCAGTAGCTTCTTCTCCAGCTTCAGTCCCTCAACTGGATCCTGTTTCTCCCCAGCTCCCTTCTATTTAGCAATTAGCAGCAGCCTGCACCAGACCTACCCAGAGCCATGAGCCCTCTGCCAAGTGCAAAGGCCCCGCACATCTACACAGAAGTTTCTTATCTGAACAATAGTCTGCCACATATTTTCTTACCCACTCTCCACCACTATCCTGTACAAGCTGTGGCCCCAAATAACAATGAAAATACAAAATAACCACCATAGACAAAATACTCTCCTGTCAATGTGGCAAACCCAAGACTCAAATTCCAGGCCTCTTGAATCCAGTTCGGAGGAAGAAATCACAAGTCAATGAGAGTTATCTGCTTTTCTGGATTGTCCCCAACATATATCAGCTCCCATTTTGAAGGAGAAACCAAGTTCCGACTTTAATGAACTATCATCACTCTTCTACCAGAAGATCCTCACAGACAAGGGCCTCAGTGATTGGGACTGAAGGCCGAGCTTGACTAGGTTCTATATGGGTCTCAGGGTGTTTCTCCTCAGTGCTGGATACCTTCCAAAACAGGTGACACCACAAGAGAAGGCATTCATGCCTTAAACCCTGCCCACAAGAGAACAAAACCGTGGACTCAGTCCCCAAGAGCTCTGATGGCCTTGTAGCAAAAGGCTCAGTGCTGAGAAGAGAAAACTTTAAGCCTCTGCACCGGCGCATATGGAGGTCGAGGCGATAAGCAGGTATGTGATATCCCAAGCCCCCAACCTTCCTCCTGAAGAGTTATTAAGAAAAGGATTCTATACGATCCAGAATTACCCCCAAACAAAATGTGCTCTGTCTCAGATCCCTGAGAAAGCAAAGATGTGATCCCAAAAGACAGGTAGGGTGCTGCGGAAAAGGAAGGAAGAGGGGTGGCACCTCTGCAATATATGCCAGTGACCAGACAGCCCCAGCTTGCCCTTGTTGACTTAGCAGGTGACATGTGGAGAAGGGGGAGAGGACACAGAAGTCACGCCGCTCCAAAGCGAGTTCGTTTGGTCCCTGAAATCTATAAAAGGGCCAGCAGCTCGGCGCCAGTATTCTGGGGCTGCTGAGGATTCTCTGGCTACACTCCCCAACCCTCGGCATGAGAGTCCTCGCTCTGCTATTCCTGGTGGCTCTGGCTGGGACCCTCATTTTGGCTGGTGAGTGTGGCCTTCCTCTGCATCTGCCAGGGCCTTAGTCCCGACAGCCTTAGCTCCTCTCCATCTCCCCTTTGCTGACCTGGCTCCCCCTGTATATGCAAGTGGCCCCCACCCTTAGTTCTGCACAGTGCTCCTTATCTACTATTTAGGGAGACAGGAATCCCTGGACTGCCTCTTCTCCCACTTATTTCTTCACAAACCATCCTCTAGCCACTGCTCCGGCCACTCTGGCCTTCTTGAAGGGCCACCACACAGACAGCTTGTCCTCTGCCCCCACCAGGCAGGGACCTAGCTCATAAAACAGCCCAACTCCACTTGCCCAGCAGAGCAGCCAGCTGTGGCTGTGTCTCTCAGGATGCCTTTCCAATCCTACAAAAGCACCATGCAAACCAGGGAATCTATGCCTTCGTGAACATTGGGGTCTTCCTTTTTGCCATCCTTCTGTCTAAACGCTGTCTTTCTGCCTGTCCCCTTCCCCAGCCAATCCTGAAGTCCACCTGGCTAATGTTTTCTCACGTGTCAAATCTCAGTTTACATAGCAATTCCTTCCAGGAGCCTCTACGAACATGTAAAAGGACCCTGTTTCCATTTCAGCAGTTTGCTATACTTTCCCTTCTAGCACATCACACGGGTAATTACATAATTCCATCAGAGACTGTAAGTTCTCAGCGCTGGGTCTTCCCTGCCTTCCTCACAGCTTGAGGCTCCTTCAATGAGCAGAGAGTTTTGCACAAACATTGTATTGAAAGAATAAAGGGAATGAGGGCTGGGTCCAATCTCAGAAACCACTTGGACACGGCCCAAAACACCTGCGCTGTCCCTCCC
Organism: Scalopus aquaticus; assembly: GCA_004024925.1. NCBI lineage: Eukaryota > Metazoa > Chordata > Mammalia > Eulipotyphla > Talpidae > Scalopus > Scalopus aquaticus. The sequence continues at coordinate 85,562 of PVIJ01004694.1, read as the reverse complement.
CACACTGAGGAGCCTGAGCCCCCACAACTGGGTCCCTGACAGGTTTCTCAGGCACCTCACAGGAGAGTCTGGAGGAGGGCATTTTGGAGAAACATCACATATCTCAAAGAACCGCTTCAAAAAACTGCAGGAGATAGAATTAAACATCAAAAAAAGCTCACACAACTACTGATGTGGCTGAAGGGAAATGTGTCCCCTGTGTACACAGATATCGTGAGAACTGGGGGTGGGGGCAGGGCAGGGGGCTCAGGTGGGTCAAGTTCAGTCCTCACTGTCATCTCTCCTGTTTTGCAGACAATGCCTCCTCTGATACCATGAAGGCTGCTCCCACCTTGGATTCTGGGACCCGTATGTTCTTTCTCCCTCTTGTCCCCATCCTTGGCAGGGGGATTAACAGCTGAGAATGCTGATGAAAGCTGAGAGGGAGGGAAATCTTGAGGGTAGAGTATTGGGTCATGCTTTTAGTGGTAATGGGAGGAGCATGAATTGGGATGGAACAATGCCAGGGGCCAAACAGTGTAAATCAGACAGATAAGACAGATGGGAAAAATGGCGGATTCTTGAATAAAAAAGAGAAATGATGAGATCAAATAAAAAGGAAACAACCTACATGGCATTAATCCTTTCACCAACAAACACTTCCCATTACTCCAAACTCCTTAACAAAATGCCCACTAGCCTACCTCAAATTGATTTCCCACACCTATTCCCCATGACTTCCTTTCATTTACCACCCACATCAGCTAAATTGAACTTGTTTGCATGGCCCACACCTGTCCCACACATGCCTTCCACGAGCTCTTGCTGACTCACTCCCTCCTCCAGGGAAGCCCCTTTAGAACACCCTCCCTCCAAATCCTGGCCTTCAAGGCCCAGCTTCTCTCTAACATACCCCCTGGTTTTCCCCACACCCTGCACGAAACCCCTCCTCAACCCTTCATCTTAGAATTTCCCAACCCTGCCCACTCTTCCAGAGGAACTTTATTTTTTTTTAAAGATTTATTTTTTATTTATACATACAAGCTGGGGTACAGGCCAGAGGCACGGGGCGGCGAGAGGGTTCACCAGAGCCAGGGTTCACCAGAGCGGGGAGCAGAACAGGCAGATCAGAAATACACTGCTGAGGGGAGCAGCGGGTGAGGCAGGAGAGGTCTGCCGCACCATGTGGGATTCTCCCCGGCTGGGCATCGAACTCGCGTCGCGCCGCACCATGTGGGATTCTCCCCGGCTGGGCATCGAACTCGCGTCGCCACTGCCGACAGCTCCACAGCGCAGCGCTTAACCGCTGCGCCACTGGGGAGGCCCTTCCAGTGGCACTTTCTTAGTTCAAATTACTGTAGACTGGTGACTTTAGCAATAGGGCCTATTCTCATACTTGTGGATGTCTGAGGCCAGGGTGCCAGCATGGCAGGGTTCTGGGGAGGGCCCACTTTGGCTCCTCCTTGTAGCAACTTCTCTTTGTACCTTCACATGGCAGAACGAGGAGGACGAGATCACAGGCTTTCTTCTATACAGCACTAATTCCACTCATGAAGGTCCACCCCCTCGAACTAATAACCTTCGTGAGGTCCCACCTCCTAATACCATGCCAGGGATTACACTTTCACATGGGGAGGTGGCTGGGGGGGACAAACATCTGGCCCATAATAGCACATAGCACATAGAAAGTCTCTCTCTCTCACGAGGGCAGACTTCATACCATATCATGTCTATATTCTTGCACCCAGCACATATTAGGTATTCTGAGGCCCTGAGACATATTCCAAAGGGAAAAATCACTGACTTTGCTAAAATCAACAAACTATTATGTTACAGCTATACTTGATGAGTGGACCACAGGGCCAGTGGAACAGGCTTCACCCCAAGAGACAACCCCAAAGGCCCTGGAGAATTTGGCACCAACTGAGGAGATATCCAAGGTCATCCCAAGGAGCATAAAATCAAAATTCCTGAGTAAGTTTCTCTTTACCCCCCAAAAAGAACCCAGAGAGTCTCTGGCAACAGGCTTACATGAAGCCTCTACCCATAAGGACAAGCCCAGGACAAGCAGACTATTAACACACCGCAACACAAAGTCACAAATGGGGGTGCTCTCCACCCAACACAGGGTTCCTGCACTGGTAATTTTGCTGCAGGTACTATGGTTTCTTTCATGACCCACCCAAATTCTTATAAGAATCTGGGCCCCACAACAAAATGTCTACACTTTAGAAATTTGTATTGGATTTCTCTTTTAAAAATGTGTTTTTCTACTTACATGATTTTCTGTTCTAAATTAGAAGCATGGCGGAAATTTCTCAAGCCTGCAGGACATATCATTAAAGGAGGAATAAAAATACTGAAGGGAGGGCCTCCCTGGTGGCGCAGCGGTTGAGCGCTGCACTGTGGAGCTGTCAGCAGCGGCGACGCGAGTTCGACGCCCGGCCGGGGAGAATCCCACATGGTGTGGCAGACCTCTCCTGCCTCGCCCGCTGCTCCCCTCAGCAGTGTATTTCTGATCTGCCTGTTCTGCTACCCGCTCTGTCTCTGGTGAACCCTCTCGCCGCCCCACACCTCTGGCCTGTACCCCAGCTTGTATGTATAAAATAAAAAATAAACCTTTAAAAAAAAAAATACTGAAGGGAAGAGTATTATAAACATGGAACATTCAAATGAAAGTGAGTGCAAACAAAGGCTAAGCCTCATGGTGTGACAGGAACGAGAATACTCAGCACACACCATCTAGGGTGGGAGGTGGCTGTAGCGACAGGAAGGCACCAGGAGCAGGTTCACTATGGAGCCGCGCAGGTGGGTAAAGGGGAGGAGGAGTCCTGAGCCCTCAGTGGCTTTTTAGACTTTTAATGGTCTTTTGAGTGAGGCAGCCAGGTACAGGGCAGGTTGGGGGGCCAGGGGCTGGGAGGTTGGCAGGCTTCCCAGCCCCCAGCAAATCTTCACTCTTTCTGGGCTCTCTGGCGGCATCTCATGATCTCTCTGCTGCACCCCAAATGGTCCTCTGCTGCCACTCTGCTCTCTGCTGCTGCCTCTTCTGCTTATAAGCCCAGTCTCTGGCTCAGGTGCGCCCACTCACGCATGCCCACACCTTCCTCCAGGTGTCCACCATCAGGCATGCGTGTAGGCCTGCAGAGGTCTATCATTGAGGGGAGCGCGGAAAACCCGATGACTTGTTTACCCTACAGTGGGCAAGACCACACACACCCCCAACATCATCATGCCCCCCCCCATGAGACCTGGAACTAGCACTGCCACTCCCCAGGAAGCTTGCCTCATTTTTGCCAACACATGTCTCCAATTTCTCACATACATTCAATACCAGGGCGCCTACTAAGGGAGTATTTGTTTCTAATCCCTCATCCCTGACAGGTGGGGGAAGAGAGCAGGTGGTCTGCCTCAGGTGACTCCTACCTCTGTCCCTCTGACTTCTGTGGAAGCCCTTCCAGGAGTTCTGTGGGAGGGGGGAAACAGAGATGGTGTGAGGAGGATGGGAAGGGTGGGGTGGGTGCCTGGGGTCCTTCAAGACTCATTCTCATCTTCACTTTCTTCTAGATGGAAATTAATTTGTCGAGTCTGAAGAGAAGCAATCTACTAACAACTTAATTCCAAAAAGAATGAGTCTCTGGAATTAAAACATTGAACATGCTGAGATCCAGAGCAATTAAAGTGAATGCATCCACCCTGCCACATGCCTGTGCTCTATGGGGTGCCCTTGAGGAGAGGAGACGAGCCCTCCCTGGGGGGCTGTTGAGCAACCATCCTAAACCAAGCAGGTTCATCATCAGTCCTAGCAGACTTGTTGTTTTATTAGTTGTTTTCCTGATGTTCCACTGTACTCTGCCGAAATCTATCGTACTCCGCCACACACAGCCACACCCCACCACACCTACCACACCACACCACACCATGGTTCTCTGCTGCTGCCGCTTTATACCTCAGTCTTGGCTCAGGTGTGTCCACTTCCGCACACCCAAACCCTTCTTCAGGTGCCCACCACCAGGCATGCATGTAGGCCTGCAGAGGCATTGAGGGGAAGGCAAAAAAAACTGATAATTTTCTTGTTACCCTATAAGGGCCACGAGGCACAGGACGTCCTGACCAGGCCCTGGGCCAGGCACAGCCTCCAACAGGCACTTTAATCACACGGAGCCTCCGCACCGCACGCGCCAGGGCCTGCCGCGAGGGCCGCTCCAGTCCCAGGGGGCCTCCTGTTCTTCGTACATGGCCCCGAGTGGTATTTGAGCATTTCCAAAAATTAAATCAACCTCGAAAGAATCAGGATTTATCATCTTGAAAGTACTCAAAGTAGAGTCACTGCTATTAAAGCCACTTGTGGTTCCTACTTAAAATCACACTCCTGCTTGTCATTCACACGCTCTGCACTGGGCCAAGGTGCGTGGCAGTGTCAATTAGATGAGATGAGTAAGAACTGACCCGCTGCAGTGAGACTCACAGCTTCACAAGAAACAATGGATGTGGTGGAACTGTCTTTGAGGTTATCCCATATTCCTTGCTCCCTCCCTCCCCAGTTTCCCCGATCATATGTTGCACACAAGTAAACAGGGAAGAACACTCACTTCAGAGAAAAGTCACATCCTAATCTCTCCTTTTCTGACCACCACACACCCTCCATTTTTGAGAACAAGACCTCACTCTAGTTCAGTTCCCACTCTCCGTGTCTAGAAAGTTCTGTTGCCTGAAGATGATGGTCATCTTACCTTGAGCCTCGGGACAAGTGAAAGTTCCCCCTTCTTATTGCTTTAATGTCTCATCCTTTTATTTTTCTCTTCCTTTACCTCCTGATGAAATAAATGTTCTGAACACAGGAACCCAAAACACCCCCCTATCAAAAGCTCCCTAAAACTCTCTTTTCCACATTAACCTTCAGAGCAGCCATGAGGTAGCGATGCCTGCAGGACTCAGTCCCAGCCCGCAGGACCAGTATCCCTGCTTGGGGCCTGGCAAGAAACACAAGCAAGCAAATCACAAATTGGTGTCCAGTACTCTCTTCTCCACCCTTTAATTCCTTAACTGGATAATGTATCACTAATTCTCAACAGGTAATAGATGCATCACAAGTTGTCTGCATATTGAAAAAAAAGAAAAAGGTGCCATCCACTCAGGTCATAACATTAGCAGGAAGAATGAGGGGCACCACAGGACCCCCAAACATGCCAGCTCTAAAGGAGTTCTGCCATCCACCACATAAAAGCAAAACATACTCTTAGTGCATCATAAGACCTTCAATAGGAAAGAACTTCAATGCAATTAGTGTGCAATGGAGAAAAGAGAAGAGAAAGAATATAGTTAAAATAGTTTCCCCATGAAACACCCAAAGTTACCCATCCCCTTGTGGGTAAACGCCCAGCCAAAGAGGGTCGGCCCAAAGCAGGACCACTGAGGCCTGAAAGTTTGCCACAATCCTAAGGGAACTTCTGGTGGGGACCCATAGGAAAAAGGGGCAAAAGGGCCCTGGCAAGTCTGGAAGGAAAGGAGTAAAATCAAAATCCAGGTCAAGATAAAGGCTGCCATTGTCAGCCTCCCCATGGGTCTCTCACCACGTCTTTTTCAAGTGTCTCCTTCCATGTGCCCCAAGTCCCTGGTACAAGTCCAAGGCCAAGAAGCAAGCTCAGCTTCTTCTTCACATGTCTGCTCCACATGCCTCCTCCAGGTCTTCTCTCTTCTTCCTCCTTTTCTTTTCCCAGTCATGTTTAGCTCCCCGTTGCTGCTCAGCTCCACCCGTCAACAGGTGGGTCAGGGACCCTGACACCGCCCTGTTCTATGAGGACTGGACTTTTACAATAACACCCACAATACTTCTCCCATCCTCCCATGATGTCTTTCTTCCTTCCATCACCCAGATCATGCCTTCTCAAAGGAGAGAAAAAGCTCAAACATCTTGCACCCCACCAGTGGTGACTTTCAGGCACAGGGATCATGACAAAGCCTGATAAAGGGAAACAGCTTCCCCAGATACTATTTCAGAGGAACCCAAAGCTAGATTTAAGAAAGAAGAAAATGAACCCTGGAGACAATGGCAGTAATCCAAGAAATCTAGAGAAATAAGTTACCACTCGGAAAAACAAGAAACAAAAGTAGACAGCTCCCCCTTGTGGCAAGATCTGTCCACTCTAACATGTTCCAACGCATGTGGAAAGGGAAGGTCCCTGTGGAAACAACCACTTATACAAACACAATTGTGTGTACAGACATCCTTGTAGAGACAAATCTGTATTCAGATGAAAGGCTAATTATAGCCCCCTTGCCTCCCTTACTAGTCCAAACACTTATCATATCTAGAAATGATTTAAAATAATTATTTAATAATAAATAGGTTTGTTTCTATTTGTAGCTGTTTCCCTATTTTTTGAACTTATAGAATTTTAAGATCAGATAGGAATGATTTTCTAAATAAGTTGCATATATTGTAAATTAATGATGGAAACACTCAATAATACAAATCCTAAAGTAGAGAGAACAGTAAAGATATAGTCACCTACATCTTATCTCTGAAACCATTAAACTAATTAAAACAAGAATCATGAATGCATATTTGTAAGTTTAATTTTAGATGAAAGTACAAAACACAACACTAAACCACACTGTCTAAGAAGAACTTCTGCCACATACTGGAGCCGTATGCCAGAGTGTTGACACAGCAGCCCCTAGTGACAGCATGGGCAGAACTGGCAAGCACAACTTCTCTGAAGCACACAACACATTCAGAGGAGCAAAAACAAGGCCATTTTGTTTGTACCGAGACCCATTGTCTATAATGACTGCTCCTGAAAAAGAGATTAACACATAGAAAAGGAGTTACTGACAGTTTCCCCTTAAAAAATAAACAAAACCTTTGATCATGTTGGAGTGTAAAGGAAATGGGGGAGGGGAGTTTGTTCAAGAGATGTAGATACAGAATTCAGTTTTGCAAAAGAAAAATGCACTATAGGTTGAATTCACGATACCATGAATATATTAACACTGTTGAACTATGCATTTTAAATGGTTGTGATTGAAAATTCTATGTTACATGTATTTTACCACAATTAAGAATTAAAATTTAAAAATCTGAATACATGGGCAGAGCTGCAACATGTCAGGATAGCTGGCTGCAGGCTCTCCTACAGGAATAACCAGATCCCCAGTGTATATTCTCATGTAAATCTCACCAGTTCATCTCTAGAGTCACTAGGAAAAATCATACATGGTCTCCCTTGAGCTGGGTCTTGCTGCACACTACAGTAGTGGTGCAGAGAGGGGAGGGGAATTGTGGGCACGGAGGCAACCATTCCTAGTGGAGCACTGAGAAAGGACATAGACACTCGTGGGCTCAGTGGGTACAGATAACCTCCAGAGCAAGCATGAAAAATGTGCTTTATTGACTGAGGTTAGAATAGAACAGTCAAAGGCAAAGAGTCAAACTGGTGATCGCAAGAGCAGTAGTGGCAGAATTATATCACCCAATCCTCAGAAAGGGAGATTTTCTGAGACTGGAATCACACAGATCTCTACAAGGTATGGAGGTGAAAAGCAAGCTCCAGGCAGGACCTGTAGGCTCATCAGGTACCAGAGAGAAAGCAGCAGCACAGGTCTCTCAGCCTTGGATTGACCTCCCCTGCCTCAATGTTGTGAACTTTGTTACTTTGGCATCTGGACTCTTACTTTCCCAAACTCCCCACTCCCGCTGCCTAAATAAACAAGGAAGAAGACAAAACTAAAGCCACAGTACCAACAACTGGGGTGAGGGGGGCAGGGAGGGAGTCACATGCAAAGGAAAATTCAACACAGGGAACATAGGATGGAGATGTTGAAAGAGAAAGTCAAAGCAGCACGTGCCAAGCACTGTGACAGATTTGGAGGAGTTAACAAAAAGTTTAGAAGGTCATGAAGAAACTCAGTGAAGTTCTCAACTCTCTATTGACCATGGAAAGGCAGGTTCAGGATAACAGAAAAGAGATCCAGGAGTATAAAGAAGTCCCATATATAAATAGTCTCACTAAATGTGAATAACCTGAACTCACCAATCAAAGGACACAGTGTGGTAGGCTGGATTTTAAAAAATCATGATTCAACTACTTTATGCATATAGGAGTCTCACATTAGACTTAAAGTGATGTGCTAGAGCAAGGTATTTCAAGATAATAACACAAAGAAAATAGGAAGAACCGCACTTCTCATACCTGTTAATTAGACTTCAGTCAAAAAAGGTAATAAGTGACAAAGATGGGCACTACACTATGAACAATGGGATCATCAAGAAGATAAAATTGTCATCAATATTTACATACCCAACACAGATGCACCAAATATCTAAAACACTATTAAAAGACCTAAAGCAAGATATTGACAACAACGCAATAATAGGGGATTTCAACACACCACTTGCATAAATAGCTAGCTATCCAGAAACAAAGTAAACAAGGAAATAATGACCTTAAATGAGGCTATGGATTAGATCAATTTCAAGTTGTCTACAGAACATTCCATCTCAGAAAGTATACATGTCCTTCTCTAGAGCACATGGAACTTTCTCAAGTTCCCAGGACACAAAACAAGTCTCGCTAAATATATGAAAATTGAAAGTATATCAAACATTTTTTCTAATCACAATGGTAAGAAGCAAGAAATCAATCACAAAAGGAAACCTGAAAAAAATGCAAACATGTTTCATCAAACAAAATGCTTTTGAATAACACTGGGATTGATGAAGAAATCAAAGAGAGATTTAAAAAATTATCTGGAAACCAACAAAAGTGAAGTTACTGGATAGTAAGAGATGCAGCCAAAGATGTGTTAAGGGGGAAATTCACAGCCAAACAGGCCCACAATAAACAAGAGTCTAAAACAAACAATCTAACTTTAGCTACAGGGACCAGAGATGAGGTCAGGAACATGAAGGGCCTTGAACACATGGCCAAGCAATTTGGTCTTTCTCCCATGGGGAATGGATGGTTGTTAGAAACTTCAGAGCAGAGAAGAGGAATAAAGCTCAGGAGGTTCCTCCAGGCTTAGTATGGAGGATGGATGGACTCCATGTACAGAGACAGACAGGAGGTCTGAAGAGCAGTGAGAAACTACTGAAACAGTTGTCTGGAAATGTTGGAGGCCGAAACTTGTGAACTCTTAGGGTCACCAGGAAATAAGGCCAGAGGGTTGAAACTACACTTAATGCAAATGCCCTCAACTGTCCCTATCCTGTTCCTAAGGGCCCTGGGCGGTGGGTGGGAGGTTGCCACTTGGAGCGGGACATCTCGGAGGAAGGGGAGGTGGGAGGCAGCCCAAGACAAACTTCCTTCAGTTCACAAGCTCAGCTAAGGAGACAAGAGCCTAGATGACTGCCAGCCCCCCGGGCTCTTTCCACCCTTGCTGCTGCCAGAGGGCAGGAAAGGCTTGGTTGGCACAGCCCAGAGTGCTCTGAGGTCTGAGGACCTTACCCTTGAGGAAGACCCACATGCAGAGCGATCAGTGCTTCCTGCTGGGGACAAGAGACCTGGTGACAAGGGGCAGCAGCCCTCTCCTTCCTGGAGAGCATCCAAAATCAGGAACCCAGAGACCACTGAAACCTCTAGCTCGAGGAGGACACAGGATATCAGCTAGCTCAGCCCCTGGGCCCAGGACCAGGCACCAGAGCCCTAGGCACACACTCTGGCTCCTTTAAGGTGTTTCTTGGGGGTCCCACTGCTCCACCTCTCCCTCTTCTAGAGTCGCCACACCCTGGGTGTGGAAGGCAAAGAGCTTGGAGTTGCACTAACCTAGGACAAAATCCACCCAGATGAGTGACCTTACACAAGTCACCTCAGCTCCATGAACAGCAGTTTCTTTGCTTAATAAATAACATATACCTCACATCCAGCATAACCTAGAGAATATATCCCACATAATAAAATAGGAACAGTTCCCAGCATGTAGCTAGAATTCCTGGAACTCCTCGCTCCTGCGTGCCTGAGCTGACGGGGAGCATTACCTGCAGCTTGGGAGACAGCCTGGCCTTTCCTTTATACATTCACCTGACGAATAAAATCTGAGTCCCTACTATGTGCCAGCTCCTTTTTAGGTGCTGGAAAAACAATAGCCAACAGAACAGATATAATCCCACTCTTCATGGAAGTTCCATTTTCCTAAGGAAGGTGGATATTTATTAAGGAATAACAAACCAAAGTAAAATCATATGAGTAACTGGCACCATCAAGAAGAGAAACTACTTTTTCTAGTTGGTTATTTCAAGGGCTGGCACACATTTGTCATGCCCAGGGGGGATGCTGGGGGCCCTACTTTCCTGTTAACTGGTTTCCCAGAAGCTCCAATTCCCCAAAACAAGTGTATTCAGAATAGGGAACTTGGGAGGGGAAAGCTGGAATGCACCCAGGTCCAATCCCAACCCAGGTTCCCCAGAGCCCATCCCTGCTCCAAAATAAATAAAGCTCCGACCAGGCGACCTCCCCAGCAACACTAAGCAGCTCCCCCAGAGAATAGGACCCCGCTGCGGCGCCACCATGAAGTTCTTCAGCGTCCTGCTGCTGGCCAGTCTAGCCTCCACCTCTCTCGCTGTTCCTCACGGTGAGTCTGGCTGTCTTCACACCCCCTCTGTCCCCAAGAAGCCACTGGGCTGTCATCTGGAGAGACCTCAGCACTCAGCAGACCTTTCCTTAATCCTTGCAATGTGCTGTGCAGAAAGGTAAGGAGATGTAGAACCAAAAGTTCGCAGCTGAGATGACAGGTACAGAAGCAGGGGGCGGGGGCCCATGACCCCAAGAATCCTGTGGCCTAGAAAGCCTGGAGCTGCGACTACAGCACCAAATGGAACCCAAATCAGAGAGGACTATGGGTCAACAGAGATTCCGATTCGATTTCAGTCTCTGGTGACACTGGACACCTCAGGCAGAGTCACTGCCCTTTCATCCCTTCTCTGAGGCCCCCTGCTTCCCTCTCTACAAGCAGGGCAAGACAGACACAGCACATTTACTCACCAGCTATTTATTAATAGTTGAACTATTCTGAACAGACACTAAGTTTTGGTGCTAAGGATACACCAACAACAGCCAGAGACCTCCATCATCACTGAGATTACATTCTAGCAGGAGAGACAAACAATGTGTACCAAATAAATCACAAGTGTTGGGAGCGCTAAGAAAAACAGAGCCAGAGAAGGGAGATGGAGAGTGCAGGGTCAGACAGGAGCATCTTACATATGAAATATCTGGAGACTTCCATCCCTTATTTTTCAGAACCAGAAGATAAAAAGCACTTGGTACCTCACCCCGCAGATGCTGGTAAGTCTCAAGCTGGCATTCTTTAGTGTGAGTTGGTAAGTACTAAAAGATTGTCCAGTAAACAATGACTTCTCCATCTGGAGAAGCAGAGCAAAGACCGTCCCTTTTGGTGTCAGGGCTTAGTCCTTCCTGCTGCATTAATTGGCCAAGATCTGGGGGCCGGAAACAATCGGAATGGCGCTGCAACCCGGTAGTCACAGGAGATGGGGGTGGAGACTACATGCCATGTCAAATGTGGGTGGGCAGACTGTCAGTTCATCCTGAGGTGAGTGGTGAACTGGTCCCAGAAGCCCCGCTCCCCACTCCAAAGCCATGGGCATTATAGATTTCTGTTTTGTTGATCTCCTGTGAACATGGTTTCCTGTCTGGCTAGCCTTCCCCAATTGACCTGGGAGAAACCAGAGAATTAAGCAGTACCTAGAATTTCAGAGAGAAAGAACAAATAGTTACTGAGCTGGTCTTCTGCATCAGAGGTGTCCACATAACCTCTTTTAGTTGGGAAGGCCAATTTGCTAGAATTAGAGTTCCTACTCAACAGCCTTCGAGATCAGAGATGTGTCTTTTGGGTGCTCATATATTTGGGTGTCGGTGTGAACCTCAGTCCCGCAATGGGCAACGACGCCACCCTCAGGCCCTCCCGTGAAGGGCTGACTGCTTCTCATCACAAGTTCTTTCTCTGCCCTTCACTCCACCCATCTCCTTAGTCCCAGCTGAGCAGGTCAGCCCCAGCAGTGATCCCAAGAAGGACCAGACCTCCAACAAAGACATTGCAAAGGAAGCTTCCATCTCCATAGAAGAGCACTTTTCCCAAGAGGAGGTTGTGATCAAGACCATCAGGAGACCAAAGAATCCAAAGCCTGCACTGCCTCACCCCACCGCACAGGAGAACAGCTTCAAAAACGCCGACCTTCAGTTCGAAGAGGCTACAGCGCACTCTCCCACGGCTGGTGCGTGCCAGAGAAGAGGTTGGGAAGGCACAAAGCAGACAAGGGCAGGGGCTGAAGCCACCTCAGGGGAAACAGAGGGGGACAGAAAGAGAAAAAAAGCTGAGAGAACAAGAATTAAAGAGAAATGAGATGCAAGGGAAATGTTGGTCGCTTGTACCAGCACTGGGGCCACTGCTGGAATGGAGGTGTGGGAAGGGTGGGGATTAGCATCACCCTGACATTTCTCTCCCAATATTCCCCAGCAACCACCTCAGAGGGGAATCTGGCCAAGGACAGCTATGAATTTGGGAAGAAAATAGAGAAAGAGATTAAAAAAGTCATGAACTCTCTGAAAAACCTTTTCCTTCGCACCTCTGAAGTCTAAAGGCCCTGATAGTGAGGACACCTGCGCCCCCGTCTGGAGCCTGGAGGCACTGCCAGCACCGGTGCCCCACGCACAGCAACCACCCTCACATTCCTTATTAAAGACTTGCATTCCCAGCCTGGCTCTCTGGTGGGTTTATTGCGCCAGGAAGAAAGGCAGGAGACCCTCATTCCACTGGGATTCATCCTTAGTCACTCCATCTCTTTGATTTTAAACCTTCCCTCCTCCTCAGCTTATAAACCTGTTCAAGTCTCCACATCCCAAAATATCCTTTGTGAAATCTTGACCCACCCCAAACTGCCCTCTGCCCCGTGGATGCCTGCTGCCTGCAGGCTGCCTCACCTCTGCTCCCCCATCCCCGCACACCCCCTGAAGTCTCCCATGACTTCTCTCCCCAAAGCCACTAACAACAGCAACCCCTGGACACTTTTCCAGTGCTGACTCCACTCGCTCAGAAATCTGTAGACACAAGTACTCCTTCTAGAAGCTGCCTCCTCATTGGCCTGCCACGATGCTGCGCCCTCCTGGTTCTCTGAGTTCCCTGATCCTTTCCTAGCATGTCCTGACTAGGACTCTGTGTCCCCAGGTGACCATCCTGCACCCTCTTTTCTTCTCTCCACCCTCCTCCTTCTACACCTGCACCTGCTTCACCTCCGGTTGGATGACTCCCATTTACCTGCTCAACAGATGAGTGTACCAGACTCGTCTACTTAACCCATGCCAGCTGCCCCCACCTGACCAGTCCTGGCTGTGAAGGCCTGTGGGCTGGGCGGGGGAAGAAGAGCAGAAGAAATGAAAACCTCTGTCTTACAGATGGAGGGAAGGCTGCCCATTCAAGGGCATTGAGGATGGCTCTTAAGGGAGCTCTGAGGCAATAAAAACGCACACACTGGCCTCTCCCCTGGGTTCCAGGCACAGAGCTACAGCACTCTAACTTCCTAAGCAATGAGAACACCACACTAGAATGGTCTCCTGTTCTGATAGTTGATCTCTGACCCGTACCCTAAATCCTTTGTTAGAATAACCGCTCTTGCAATATTGGATTGTTATTCATCCTTCCTTTAGAAGTCCTTTTCTTTAGGTATATTTGAGCCTTACACTTGAAAAGATACTTGAGATGCTTTTTAAGAAAAAAAATCCCTGTAAATAAAGATTTTGTCCTTTCTATGATAGTGCATGCTTCTGGGCACAAACTCAATATGGATTACCACAATTTACATACCTGAGTTTGTGGTGAGGCATCGTGGTCTTCATGAGTTGGTGGGTGAATTTCAGGAAGGGTATCTATACAGCTGCTTCTAAAAATATACAGAGGTTATAATTAATAATTTGAATTACGGTCTTTTAATGTAAATAGTATTTAATATTTTAATTATCCTTGTTTGTATATGTCCTTCATGGCTCATCATCTTCCAGGGAAAAGGAAAGGGTGGGGACACGCTCTCACAACAGCATGGGAGGCGTCAGGTATCTTTGCCTCTATCCTCTCCCCTCCCCAGAGAGAGCTCCATTTGAACCTCTAAGGAGACCCTAGGAGAGATGGGGTGAGCCCTGAACCTCCTGAGATGAGGCAGATGGCGAGCTGCTAGCCTGGGCAGGAGCCGCTTCATCCAGGTCTTTTCCCCCAGGAAACGTAAGCAGTTCCTCCAGCACCTCCAAAAGTGACTAAATCCATCCCCAAGTCACTCAGGGGTCCCCTTTTTTCAAGGTCAGAGTAGGAATGGCACCAGCAAAACTTGGAGGTGCCAGTTTAGTCTCAGGCCCTAAGCAAGTATGTGCCCAGAAGCTAGTGCTGGAGTTTTTATGGGTTTGGGGAGGGGGAAGGGAGACAAAGAAATGTTTCACAAAGATTCAAGTTACCAGAGGAAGACGAGGCTCCAAGCCGTACTGGGCTGTTTGAAGAAATAGCCCCTCTCGGTTATGCTCCCTAGAACTGTGGGCTTCCACAGGCAGCTGGGAAGGGGGGGCGGGGAATGTGGAACTCGACCTCAACCAGAATCAAGTTGCTGATGACAGCAGTGTTCTGGATAAGCAGAACTCTATCTGATAAGACAACCAGGAAGGCCTTGACTTCTCTCCAGGTTGCCCTCAGTCTATCCTAGTTCTTCAGAGTTTCCAGTAAATCTCTTAAATCTCAACTGGGAGAAATCTGCAGAAAGGTTAGTTTGGGCATTAAGGAGACTGTCTAGCGGCACCATACAGTCTTAGAGGTAGGGACGTGCCTAATTTCTCTCCTCTCAAAATGGGGGGTTTAAGGCGTTTCTGTCGCCTTGAGATATTTACAAATTTAAATTAAAGGTCCCAAAAGTCCCAATTTAACTAATCTCACGTGACTGGATCCAGTTCTTTCCTGCATGAAATCCCTCTAGGGTGTGTTTCATCTTCTCAGCACATGAAATTAGTCCTGGCTCCACAAATCCCAAGGAATGTCTCTTCAGGGGGTGGGCAATAAGGGTGTTCCTTCGAAACTTACGCAGTAAGCTTCGCAATGCTTGCCACTGATCGCTGAGACAGCGCTACTTCTCCTGCAGTTTCCTGAGCCCATGCTCCCTCTAGTGGCCTCTCTCTGTTTTGCACAGTTGTTAAATCCAAGTTCCCTTTACGGTCCCGGATCTGCAAATGAATGGTCTCACCTAGTTCTGTCCTTAAAAGCATTTAGGTGTGAAAGCATTTGTCTTTTCCTTTTTTCTTTTAAGACTGTCCTCCAAGAACTCAACCCTTCTCCTGAGAAAACCTTATCTTTTCTTGCAGTTCAATCAACAAAACTTCCTTCTTTTTTCTTTCCCTTTCTTGGCTTTCTCACTCCAGATGGACCCCATGTCTCCTTGACTCCCTAAATAAGTCCAGTTTCTAGAGACAGAGTGTCCCAGGTCTCTGACTCATTCCTTTTCCTCATCCTTCAGTTTTGTGTTGAATTTTCATTCAATTTCATTGACTTTTCTCCCCTTCACCTACTTCGGCCTCACTCTAAATAGGGAGTCCTGACCCTTGATCCGGAGTCTTCCGCATCAGCCTTTGGACTCTGCCACACCTCTGTGTGGGTCTCTGAAACCCGCAACCCTTCCCAGGCTTAATAAATGTGCAACCCCAACCCAACTTGACTGTGTAGTAGGAAATAATTCTATAAATCTGTGAGTTGACCTTAAATGAATTTCCTCCATGGTTCCTTCTGGAGTCCTCAGAACAGTTCAAAACAAAGTAGACAACTGGGTTCTGGGACAGCCCAACCTTGCACCACATATTAAAGTTTAGCGTGAAGAATCTGAGGCCAAACTCTCAGTCTTGTACTCTGTAATTAGGTGGAATTGGGGTTTTACATTCCACCCTCAGTTGCCCCTATAAGGCTGCAGGCCTGAGTCTCCTTCAGAGCCTTTGCTTATTGAAATCCACTGGATTCTCACAGCCCAAAGCGGGTCTTTCAGTTTACTATCAAGGCTTCAAGGAGGCCCACCATTCTGTCATCCCTCCATCTGCTCTGAATCCAGCAAGGGAGATGCCAGAGAACAGAAAGCAACAAGGAAACCAAAGTATCAGTTTTACTCATGGTCAGACTAGTGCCAGGCGACACACACACACTGGCTGGCCTCTCTGGCAAAGCTGAGCTGTGCAGTTGAGACACAGCTTCAAAAGGAGCCTCCTCTCCTTCCTTCTCTCCACCTGAGCTACTAAACAGAAAGGGTAACAGCAGACATGCCCAGGGAAACCGAGTGTGTGTGTGTGTGTGTGTGTGTGTGTGTGTGTGTGTGTGTGTGTGTTTGCATCAGGAGAGGGCAGCAGAGAGGCAGAGCTATTCAGGAACATTCTTGTACGTGCCTTCACCCCACTGCCTAATGAAATATGTCCAATAAATGTTCTCTCTCCCCAGCTGCCATAGCAGCCTGCCCTGCAGGAGGGAGCAGGCACCTGGAAGAGGCGATCCTTTCATTTTGTATTAGTTTCTAATTACAATTGTAAATGGCAAATTACACAAACACACTGACTTAAAACAACACAAGTTTATTATCTTGTCTTTCTGGAGGTCAGATGTCCAGAGTTGGGTCTCACTGAGCTAAAATCAAGTGTCAGCAGGGTTACATTCCTTTCTGGAGGCTCCAGGGGAGCAGCCCCTTCCTTGCCCTTTCCAGCTTCTAGAGACCGCCCACATTCCTTGGCTCAAATGTCCCATTTTCAAAGCTGATAATATCCAGTCAAGTTCTTTCTTAACCATCAATCTGGTTCTCTCTTTTGACTCTCTCTTTCACCTATAAGGAGACTTCTGATTCACTGGACACCTACCTAATAATCTGAAAATAACCATTTCAGATCATTTGAAAGCCAACTGGGTAGTAACTTATCCCCATCCGCAACCTTAATTTCCGTTTGCCCCGCAACTTAACACACTCACAGATTGCAGTGCTCAGGACGGGAACATGGTCAGGGGCCACCATTCCGCTACTTCACATCTCCAGTTCTGCTGGATCAGCCCCCAGCCACTCCCCTGTCAGGGGTTGGTACCAAAGGACTCAGCTGCCAGGAGGGCCAAACCTTACATGTGGGTGCTGAGGAGTGCCCCCTCTCCAGCTGCCCTTAGAGGAAGTCTCTCCTGTCACACCTGTTTTGCTGCAGGGTGGGGTCAAAGCCGCCAGGACTTAGCTGTCCAGACTCCCACCCCCATTAGGCTCTGTGCCCTTCATCCAGCCAATCCTCTGTCCGACCTCTCCATCCCAGCCCTTCTTATTGTGCCCTCTAGAATTCTCCATCTGTGATGAGCAAACTCCCTGATATTGCCAACTTCTTCTTTTGAGTGTTCTCGCTTAATCTTAAATAACGTTCAAAGATTTCCTAAGGCTCCACGGCCTCGACAGTCCACTCAAGTGGAAATTACTTTCTCTCTTACTGCCAATTACCTCAAAACCAGAAGGTGGGGAGAAGAGGCCTCCTTGTTCCCCACAGTGCTTCTAAGTCACCACTCCTTCCAACTTCAAAAGCCCCCTCTTTTGACACTCATGATGGAGGCTGTCCTTCTCCGCCCCTCGCCCCATTCCTTGATGACCTCAGCCCCTCTCCCCTCTTGCTCCAGTCATCACCCTTGCTGATGTTCAACCTGTACACCGATGACCTTCCCAACACTCTGGGCCTTACCCTTGACCTCTGCCTACACTTTGCTATAGTAACCTCCAAAATCTCCAAGTCAAGAATCCCTTGGCTACCACTTCTTGTCCTTCCGTCCTCTTTACTCTTGAAGTCTGTTGTAACAACTCTTTGACTTTGTTAGATCTCGAATCCACTGGCCATTTTTTTCTTGTTGCTAATCTTCCCCAGGCCTGTGTGCAGGTGGACATGGTCACATGACTGGGTTGTGGCTGAGAACATGAGCAGGTACAATAAGGGCAATGGTGGGTGGTGTCCTTGACAGAAAAGGTGTATGTCCCCCCTCTCTTTGCCTCCCTCTCCCCACTGGTTTGAAGGGGATGAATAGGTGGGAGTGCAGTCACAGTGGGCCACTCAAGGGAAGCTGCATATTGAAAAAGAAAGAGAAACAAGACAGAAAGAACCTGAGTCTCGAACACTGTTGAGCCACCATATAATCCATGTAACTTCTGCTTAAGCCATAATATTGTGGCCTTACGACTGCAGCTGGACTAACATCTTAATACACTTGTCCACCTTGTCTTTGTATCTCACTAATAGAACTGCCATATTTTCAATTACTCAAATCAAAACGTAAGCATCAAATTTGATTTCTGCCTTTTCCTCAATCCCCATATCAACAAGGCGCTGACACTATCTCCAGAATCTACCCTGTCTTCATCCTTCTCTCTCCTTCTCCACAGCCACCACCTTCATTCCACCACCATGATTTCTCTCAGACTTCTGAGAGGGCATCCTGACTAACCTCTCTGCCTCCACTCTTATCCCTTCCCAATCTAGCCTCCATTCAGCATTTGGATAAGTGATCTTTTTAAAACATATATCAAATCATGTCCATCGGTCTCCTGCTTAAAAGACTTAGGTGTTTTCCAATTGCCCTTAAATAAAAGTTAAACTGGAAAAACAGCTGACATCCGATGAATGAATCTGAGTTGAATTCATGAATGATGAATGAATGAATGAATGAATGGAAGCATGCATGCATGAACTGATTGGTGAAATCAGCTGCTTCTCTCCTAGGTAGGAGCAAGTAAGGGACAGAGAGACTAAAGGCTTCACTCAGACATTCGCCCCCATGTGAAGAAGGGAGAAAAGTCCTCTCTAGTGGAAATAGACACAGGGAAGGGGTAGCAAAGGGTGTCCTTCCCTGAGTGATTGGAAAGGAAAATTCCTGGGAAGGCCTGAGACGTCTTTGCTAAAAACCCCTGTGGTACCCCTCCCCAGCCTCTACAGGATTAGTGCAGAGGTGCGGTGAGGAGACTGCGTTCCCTGAGGATATGGCACCGTATCAGAGATGCAGACACAGCAGTGAGAAAGTCTGAAGTTGTGTCCCTCCACACGTGTGCAGGTGAGGGACCCCAGAATGTGGACTTTCGTTTTTTGAGGGCGGTGAGGGAAGTGGCTTTAAACAAAGAATGTCCCTCCTACTTCCAAACATCCTACACAGAGATGGAATCCCATCACGCAGACACAGAAGCGCTGCCTCCGCAAAGCCTCCCACGTGGCCTCCCCAAGGAGACAGGAGAGCGAAGGTCCCGGATAACGTGACTCTAGGCCAGAGAGGAGCTGGCTGTCTCCACTGCCAGCTGCCTCATCCTTAAGGGGAATCAGGCTCTCATTCATAGACTGTGGTGCAGTTTCAGAACAGCCCAGGATGTCAAAAAATTTAGTCAGAAAGAGACTTTAAAGACTCTACTTTTGCCCAGTGTGAAGATATCCCAGACAGCCTCTGTCGGGAACTTCCAATGACAGAAGTTCCCTCACACACAATGCAACCTCTTGGAGGCTCAGAATATCTGGCTGTCAGGGCCTGCTTCCTTCCAGCCCATCGCAATCTGTCTCCCTCTCTCTTGCCTAGCTGGTGGAGCAGCAGAGAGAAGTCGATGTTTCCATGTGACCTTTGAAACATCTGAACGCAATTATCATTCTAATAATAAATACTTCCATTTAATGAACATTTGCCAGGCACTGTGCTAAGTGTTTTATATATTATCTCATTCAACACATGCAACCTCCCTAGTGTAGGGGAATCATTATTCCCATCCTGTAGATTAGGAAGTAAGTTCAGAGAAGTAGAGTGATCAGCCAGGGCCACTGGGGCACTGGAAGAAATGGGGTCTGTTCCAAGGCCTTCTGGCTCCATCCAAAACCATGTCCTCACCTCCCCTGCTGGCCAAAATCACCCCATCGCTAGCTAATGGGGTCTTCTTTTTCTCCCCACTAAACAACATCAAATCCTTCAAGCGCTTCTTCTCAAGGCTCCACCCTCCCCATCTCCTCTGAAAAGTGCAATAAATTCCTTAGAACCTCAGCGCCTCTGCCTGGAGATTGGTAAGTGAAGAAGGGAAGCTCTCACTTACAGGTAGAACAGAAAGAAACCAAACAAAGGTCAGGAAAAAGGCAAAATTTGCAAGCTGAACATAGATCTGAGACAAGCAGCATGGGAGGGCTAGAAGAGGGGTAGAAACAGGGGAAGGAAGAGTCCAGGGACTGGAGCGATGGGTCATGGGTACTTTGGTGGTGGGAGAACTACAGGGACTACACTTGAAGGGAGAAATCAAATACTGTCCAAAAATGAACAATGTTGTAAAAAATAAATTAATTTAAAAAAAGAAAAAGAAAAGGGAAGGGAAGCTCTGTTTCCCAAATAGGATCTTCCCAAAGTTTCCCTCAACCCCAGACTCTCTTCATCCTGAAACACAGCCCTGGAAACCCCACCATTTTCTGACCCACCCCCTCCACCTCCTTTGTGCACAGGATTTTCCCACCCACCTCCCCCTATGCTCATCCCTCTTCTTCCCCAAAGTTCTACTCATCCTGAAAAACAAAATCCTAAGCCCAAATCTTCTTTCTCTGTGAAGACGCCTTCTTCATGCTCTGAAGTGCTTTTTTCCAGCTTCATTGAGATGTAGCCGGCACACAAGACTGTGTAAGTTTGAAGTATACGACATAATGATTTACTGTATGTACATGTTGCAAAATGATTACCATAATTAGTTTAGCTAGCATCCATCACCTCATAGTTAGACTAGTGTGTGGTGAGAAACTTCAAGATCAACTCTCTTAGCAACTTCCAAATAGACAAGACAGCACTGTCATCCACGGTCACCATGCGGCACCTCAGGTCTCAGGATGTCTTCATTTGAAATGGCAAGTTTGTACCTTTTGACCAATGTCACCCATCTCCCCCGCCCCCATTCCCCACACCCACCCCTCGCCCTGGCAACCACCCACCTGCTCTCCATTTCTGTGAGTTGGGTACAAACCCCTTTCTTCTGCCCCTGCAACAGCAGTTGCTATTTTGCAGCTCAAGTCTGTTCAAGGACCTGGTGGTTCTTCTTCGGGGTAGAGAGTGGCTTTAAGCTCCAGACCCATTATAATGTAGGTGTTAGTAAGTGGCTGTGCTGTCAAATTCAGACTGTGGTTAGACTGCAGAAAGTCAGAAAGTGGGGCCAACACTGGGAACTGACTGAGATATCAGGAGAGCTGAGCCCCTCCAAGTGGCCCAGCACCTGAGTACCACCTGGTCTCAGGAAACTGAGTCAAGTAATTTGGTCCAAAGGGAGGCTACCAGGAAGGGAGGATGGGGGTAAGGAGCAAGGGACGGAGGGGGCCCAATGGGCTAGGGTGGAGGATTATGGGTGCCTTGTGGTGGGTATGGTAACATGTATCTCAGGAGGTGTGAACCTCCACCTCTAAATCATATACAGTGTTGTAAGCCAATGTTACTGCAACAGAAATAATAGTTAATTTTAAAATTGTATTAATTGTGAATTAATTTTTTAAATCATGCAAATAATTTTTTAACGCTGTTCCAATGAATCCAGGAAGGGAATAGGGTTTGAAGCAGGCTCTGCCGCCCTCTGGTGGCCATTTGCCTCTGGCTCGTCTCAGTGTCCTCGCTGTTCCTCATGCAGAGAAATTGGGGGAATGAATTTAGAACCAGGTGCCCCTCTCTCCGGGCACAATCTTAACTGTCCCTGTTGCCTTTGCAACAGGATATTAAAATTACAATTTCAACTAAGCAAGATACAATAGATGAAATTTCAAAGCAAGGTGCCAAATCACCACACGAAGAATTTCAAAGGAAATTTATAAAAACTAGTTTCTCTCCCCCCTGCCAGATTAATGATATAAAAGGCATTATAATGAGACAGAAGAGGATTTTGTCAGAAGGAGAAGTATAGAGAAAGCTGTGCTGCAAACCCACCCCCTCTCTCCCAAGGAAGGCGTGGGAAGGCTTATCCCAGTATAGCAAACCCAGTGGATCTTTGCATGGGTTACCCAAAAGCTGAATATGTGACCCCTAAAGTTAGCAGCAGAGTGTTCTGGGGCTCAGGTGCCAGCCGGAAGTTAAAAGGAGAGAGAAAACTGAGGAGCTGCTGCGTGGGGGCGGGCAGAGCTGGTGTTCCAGAACAACCCTGGGTCCCCAGAGTTTTCCCAGCAAAAGGAGAACTGGCTCTGGGTCCCAGGAGACAGACAGGTGTAACTCCCACATCTCTTTAGGGTCCTGAACATTACAGCGACCTCAGGGGATAAAAGGACCTCAGCAGCTGAGAGAGAGGCTCAAACTCCTGACATAAGGGTTAAGTGAATGGCATTGACAGCAAAGCTCTGAGGCGCCAAGAAAACAAGCACCTTGGGCCTCCCCGGTGGCGCAGCGGTTAAGCGCTGCGCCTTGGAGCTGTCGGGGGAGAATCCCACATGGCGAGGCAGACCTCTCCTGCCTCGCCGGCTGCTCCCCCCAGCAGTGTATTTCTGATCTGCCTGTTCTGTGTTCTGCTACCTGCTCTGTCTCTGGTGAACCCTCTCGCTGCCCCACGCCTCTGGCCTGTACCCCAGCTTGTATGTATAAATAAAAAAATAAATCTTAAAAAAAAAAAAAAGAAAACAAGCACCTTCAGAGCCTTCGCCAAGAACAGCAGAGCGGGGCCACCTCGGGCTGATGGAGAGCAAGGAGGCTGAGCACCAGCTAAGGTGAAAACGCACCTACCCTTCCTGTTGAGGCAACACCCTACTCCTCACCAACCGCTTCAGCTGGAAACAGCAGCAGCCAGGGGGTGCAGGGCAGAGCTGGGTGGGTGCAGGGCAGGGCTTGGGAGAGAGAGCGGGAGCCCAGGACAGACACAGAACAGCCGGCCTCAAGCTCCCCTGGTTCCAGCTGAAGCAGGGCCCGCAGGTAACAGAAGAGAAACAAAGTCTTTCAGGTTTTGATTCATGTGTTGGTCTGGTCATTCTCGTTCACGACTTGAGGCTCCCTCTCACCTGAAAATGAGCAGGTTTTCACTGAGGGGCAAGGGAAAATACTACTCCTGCCCATTTGCCCCATAAAGTGTAAAGGATTGTGGCATCAAATCAAACTCTTTGTATGATCAAAATGCCTCTTTAGTTTTGTATTATATGACAAGTTTTGTATTATATGACGTGATATGATGTGATGCAGCTGTACATATGATGTAAATGTAATATATAAAACATGACATGAGCTAAACTCTCCCCTCCGATGGGACTAAATTACAGGGGCCCAGGACTTTCCATCAAAGTTGCTTCAGCTTTCTTTCCTCCAATCTCAAGCCCCCCTGCTCCCACCCTTTCTAGACCTCTGCAGACTTAGCCTGACCCCACCCGGGGTGCAGCACACCTCCTCTACTTCTTGGGGAGAGGTAAGAGGAACAGCCTGGTCCTTCCGGGTGGCTCCCAAGGCCCCTGGGGTACTCGGCCTGGCCCACAGTCTCTCTCACCATCTGTGGTGGGATGAATAGAAGAGCGTCTCCAAAAAATTTATGTCCACCCAGAACCTCAGAATGTGGCCTTATTTGGAAATAGGGTCTTGGCAGATGTAATTAATTAAGAAGTTGAGATAAAATTATCCTGGCTTGGGCCCCCCTGTTGGCACAGCGGTTAAGCACTGCGCTGTGGAGTTTTCGGCAGCGGCGACACGAGTTCGATGCCCAGGTGGGGAGATTCCCACATGGCGTGGCAGACCTCTCCTGCCTCGCCTGCTGCTCCCCTCAGCAGTGTATTTCCGTGGATATGCCTGTTCTGCTCCTCGCTCTGTCTCTGGTGAACCCTCTCGCCACCCCACGCCTCTGGCCTGTACCCCAGCTTGTATGCATAAAAAAATATATCTTAAAAAAAAATTATCCTGGCTTTAGGGTGGGCCCTAAATGCAATGACTGAAGTCCTTATAAGAAGAGGTGAGGACACAGACACAAGAGAGAGAAGAGGAGACAGAGGCAGGGGTTGGTGCTGAGCTGCCACAAATGGGAACCTGCCAGGGCCTTCGAAGCCCCCGAGAGGGCCGAGAAGCCTTCCTGCCTAGTGTCTTCAGTGGACCGCAGGCCTGCTGACAGCTTGGCCTCATAGTCTTAGCTTGCTGTCTCTGCCGCTGACAGAGAATACGTTCCTGTTGTTTTAAGCCACGTCACTGGTGGTGCTTTGTGACAGCAGCGCAGCACCCCACCCCGAGCCTCCAGTGGCAGCGGTGGCCAACCCCTGGCAAGAGCAAGGCCAAGGCCAGGCCGTGACCCAGTGAAGCCTGGGAGGGGGAGAGCAGGAGAGTGGGCTGTAACTTTCAAATGACCCCCCTCCATCCACTCTCCCCTGCTGAGCAGCCTCCGGAGAAAGCCAGCACTGTTCCCTGCCCCCTGCCTAGCATCAGCACACCCGGCCCAGGCAACCCAGCCTCTCCCGCGCCTGATAACCTCCCCTCACACTGTCCTGTGGCCAGGAAATTTTCCATCCCACCCCAAGTGAAAGTCATTAGATTTAATCATTAACAGGGCTGGTATTAATTAGCAGGGCAGGGTGATCATCCATGCTGATGAGGACACAGCTGGATTTCAGGAACAGCTGGTCAGACCAGGCTGGGGAATGGTAGGCTCTAGCTGAACAGGGGCAGGGGCTGTGAATTCTGAAAGCTGTGGAATTCCCATTTCATCTTCTCTGCTTTTTCCAGAGAAAACATTGGCTAAGATGAACTCTTCGGTCCTCATTTCATTTCTCAAGTGTTTGATCGGTGCTAAGCACTGAGCTAGGCACTTTATGCCCGTGGCTTCATCCTGCCCCTCAGCTATAATAAGAGGGATAACTGCTATTTACAGGTGAGACACTGAGGCTGAGCGACTTGCCCAGGGTCTCTAAGTGGCAGAGCTGGGATTGGGGCCCAGGCGACTGCTCCAGGGGCTAACTATCCGATCACCACGGGGAGGAGGGTGTCTGAGCAGTCCGGGGTCAAACCGACCTCTTTCCCGATGTGCCTCCCTCTTGTGCTTCCACTTTGTAACTGTAAGAGTCATCATTTATAATTGCTTGGTCATGCTACCACCCTGACCCCTGCCGGCCGTAAGGCGCCAGGGGACAGAGACTGCCTGTGTCCTACTACATCCCAGCATGTAGCAGAATCCTGGAATAGATGAACACCCAGTGAAGACTGGTGGGGAGAATAAACGCAACCTCTTAGAGTGTTGTGGGTGGAAGATGAGCCGGGAAGGGGTCTCCTAGACTGGTGATGATCATGGGGTTACAATACATCTCAAGAGGTCATCTAGTCCAGCCCCTGCTTCAGGTGCAGCCACAGGCCTGCCATAGCCACCAAAACTGGCTTATTGGGGAAAGTGTTGGTATGGGTCCTAGTCCTTAGGAGAGCTGCTTCCTTTCTCTTGGCCTCAGTTTCCCCTCTCCAGCAGGAGGGCATCAGATGGCAGATCTTTAAATCTCTTCCACCTCTACCAATCTGTGGATGGAGGAGAGGCAAAGCACTTCGGAGAGAGCACACCCTCTGTTTGAATCACCAGCTCTGGCCCCATTCCAGAACGTGCCAGCTGCCAGGGGCCGTGCACCCAAGCCTGGAAGAATTGCACCAACGGGCTTTTCACAGGTAAGCCATGAACACATAGTAGTAAGAGTGAAGAAATTTTCCCTGTTGGCCCAGGTAACCAGGCATAGGTCACCTTCAGCAACAGCTTCTTGGTCATAAGTAAACCCAGATCAAATAAGAATCCTGTGTACCACACACTGTCATGCTTCCCTGCAGTGCGTTTCCCCAGACCTTCCTCGTAGGGTAAGGGCCGGCAGGTGCCAGCACCCAGTACAAAGACAGTCCAGATGACCCCCTCCCACACTAAATGACACTGTACCATTTCACGCCACCGTGCCCTCTGGAAGACAGTTTCTTTGGAAACTGCCCTCACCATTTCCTTTTCTTGTCGCAAGGAAATAAACACGTGTCCTCTGTGCATCTACCCTGGCCGTGTCTCACACTCACCCAGACACTCCCCCAGAGAATGGACCCTGTGAATTTGGTTACAAAACCAGAATTTAAAGGGTTGAAGGAATCCAGCCTCCCATGTCATCCCCTGAGAGGTCATATATCTACTCCAGTAGTGTTGCTGGGACTCCCCAGAAGCTCTGGAAACTTCCCCAATGGCCTTCCAGAAGGTCTTGGTGCCCAGGGCCACACCTCACTGCAGGGCGCCTGCCTCTGTTTCTGAATCAGTTCTGTTCCCCAACTGGTCTCCTTCCCTCCTCACAAGGCATGACCCTAAAGATCCTCAGTCACTTCCAGAAGAGCAAAACCATCCTCAGAAGTTCACTCCACAGTAAGGAGTTTCAGAGCGCGTGCTGCAAGCTCGGTGTTGCTTCCAAGAGTTTTCAGAAACATTTGAGAAAGAGTGGGAAGTTGGTATGAGCACATAGCTTCCCCGGGGGGGGGCCCCTCGGATGGGTCGTTGCTCCTTTGGGTGTATAAAGTCAGTGCCCAGCTTACCTCCTCAGCACTGTTTACACCCTTAACTCAGAATGACAAAATATCCAAAGAGGAAAAAGTCTGCACACTAGCCTGGTCCCCCTCATTTTACAGGTGAGGAGACTGTCATGGGGGGAGGGGAAAGAGTTAATGATGGGCCCAAAGTATCCCAGAGTCGGAAGCAGAGAGAGGAAGGGAACCTCCCAAATCCCAACCCAGATGACCCCACCCAGCATCTGCTCTAAAGGCCCCTGCCCTTGAAAAGTCAAATAACGATCAAATACCAGCCCTCCCTCCTGGCTGGTTATAAGGATTAGTGAGCTAATGCATGAGAAGGTAATTGGGGGTAAGAATAGGTAAATAAAGGTAGAAAGTGCTGAGAGCAACAAAAGGCAGCCCCATTAACCCAGAGTCCAGTCCCAAGAGTGAGCCAGGAAGGGAAGGACGGGAGCTGCTGAGTGACAGCACCGCCAGGCCACAGCCCCGCAGCCTAAATATGTCACGGACCCCCGAAGTGCACTGTGGTCCCAGGGGCTGCTCTTCCAGCTCCCTGTGAACACCCCAGCACCCCTAACAGGAACACATGCCAGCCGGGAAGGGCCTTACTCATTCTAGGAAGGGTTTCAAGAGCAGGCAGGGGGCCCTCCCCATTCCCCAGCCCTGCATGTGAGCCACCCACACCTCCTCCCACTCACACTCACTGTCACTCACTCAGCTCAGGGCACATGCACTCTTCACAGACACCCTATTCCAGTTCACTCAGAGACCCCGGCTCCAAAGGCCATAGCCAGTCACACTCCACCCCCAGGCTGGTGACCCATAAATGCTTCGACACCTGCCCCAGAGCCTCTGCCTGGCCTGCCTCCAGCAGCCCGGAGCTATCTCCTCCCTCCCCCAGTGCTACCTCTCCCAGTGCTCCCTCCCCCACCCTGCTGCCTCCACCCCAGCACCAGCTGCTCCCAGGACCCCTCTTCCCACACAGCCCCTCCCCTGAGCTTGAGCTCTCTGGGCCCCTCTTCCTACCTGCCCTTTTCAGGGCCCAGGGGTCTGAGAATCTGGAGTTTAAGAATCATCATGAAATCTGGAGCTTGTGACCAAAGTGTGAGGGAAAAGGGGAACAGGAGAGAGGCCTTGATGCCCAGGGGGTGTAGAGGATCTTCTCCGAGAGCAGGGGCAGTGACTGGCTTAACTCTGCTGTCCCACTGGGACACAAGAGAGTAAGAGCAGCTATCAGTTAACCACAGGCCTCTGTGCCCTGGTCTTACCTCATAAGATACTCAGCCCCTGAGGGGAGGGATAGCCTGCCCACTTTACCACCCAGGAAATCAAGACTCAACCCAGGGAATCTGAAGCCCCAGAATGGAGGTGTACGAACCCTGGATTCACACTGGAACTTCCCCTGGTGGAACAGGGTAAGGGATGGACAAGTCACTTATTTAAAGGATACTTTGAACACTGCTCTGTGTGTGTGTGTGTGTGTGTGTTTAGAAGGTGGGGTGAGTGGAGAGAAAGCCAGAGCAAGTGAATGGACCCCTGTGTACCTACCTATCCTGTGTTTTTGTTTTAAGATTTATTTTATTTATTTTATTTTATTTATTTATGCATATAAGAACTGGGGTGTAGGCCAGAGGTGCAGGGAGGGGTGGGGCCAGAGACAGAGTGAGGAGCAGGACAGATGGATCTACTGAAATACACTGCTGAGGGGAGCAGCGGGTGAGACAGGAGAGGCCTGCTGCAACATGTGGGAAGCTCCCTGGCCGGGGATCAAACTCATGCTGTAGTGACTGGCTTGATAAGTGCTGAGCCTTAACCCTTTGCACCATCAGGGAGGGCCCCCCCTTATCCTCTTGGTTTTAGTGCTTTCATACCTTCTGTCCCCACTGTCACTTTGGGGGAGGAGGGACATTCAAGGGGGAGAGGGGCTAGAGAGCCCAAACCACATTTTTTCCAGGCTGGCCCTGCTACATCAGAGATAGCAAAGGGACCCTGCAAGTATCATCTGGGAATCCAGGTGACAGCAAAATAGGGGCCAGTTAACACACAAATGGAGGTGTGGCTGGCCAGAGCCTTTAGGACCCAATGAGTATCTATAACCCCAGCCTCACCCTGAGAAAACTAAGCTGGGCCTGGCATGTGTAAAAAAGTACACTGGGGTGAGAGGTGTGAGGACAACAAAAGAGGTTATTTGGGGAAGGGGCAATGTGAAATCCAGGCCAGAGAAAGGCTCCCTGGAAAAGGAGGCAACTGAGTGTCGAGGCTGACTTCTTGAAGGAGAGAATGATCATAGGGCTCCCAGAAAAACAGACATGTGGAAATTATCAGATTCAAGAAATAGATCTCTCCCCATAACTCCCTGTCCCTTCTCCTCCTACCCCAGTCATTGTCCTCCCACAGAGAGGGTACAGCCCTGCCCCCCTCAGTGCCCCAGCACCTTCTCCCTCTATCCAGTGGCCCCTGCCCCAGACATAGTGGGCTCGAGTTCCTGTAAATATCCTACCTCCCTGCTCACTAGTATTGATTGACCTCTTGGTCAGTCAAGCACTATCAAGCCAGCAGTATCAAGCCAGTCACTGCAGCACCAAACCAGTAAGTTCTTCACATAGTCTAACCTCCATCCCTTCAGTTACAGCAGATTGTTTTCATTATTCTGCCAATAGTGGAATCAGAAACCAACCCCCTGTGTAAACGGGCCACCCCACCAAAGCAGTTTCCCCTCTCAATCCCGAGTATTCTTCCCTTGCAAGCCCTTCACCTCCTGGTCCCCATAATTTAGCAAGGAGAAAGAGAAGTCTATGTCACAAGCAATACTGACTCCCCACCCCCTTTACTCCTTCTGCTGAGTCCCAGATGGTCCCCTCTCCCTGCGCCCTCCCCCTACCCCATCAGCCCTGCAAGGGAGAGGCTCTGGCCTCTGCAGACCCTCCAAGGTCTTCAGCTCCCCTCCCTGCCCCAGGGTGAATGCCGCACTGGAGCACAGACTCCAAACCTCCCAAGCGTTCATCTCAGCTCTAGTATTTGCCTCTCCAGGAAAAGTCCCTCTCCGCGTCTAATTTTAATCCCTCCTGCTGCGTGCCTAAACCCGTCTTTTTACTGAGACTACACTCCCCGCTTAAGATCAAAAACTTGGTTTCTCCTTTCCTCTCTCTCCCTTTCGCACCCCTCCACCTTCTCAGCCCCTAAAACCTGTCTCCGCTTGGAGTTCTTCGCAGCCACTCCCCCACCCCCACGCCCTGCCCAGAACTCTGAGGATACCTGGATACCAGGTGTCCAGAAGGTCGACATAGACCCGGACCCGGCCACGCCCTGGATCGCCTGCGGGCTGGGCGGTGACCCCAGCCGCCGCCGGCGCAGCCACGACGGGGTTAAGGTTCCGGGCTGGGGGAGGAGGAGGGGGCCGGGAGGGGCGGGTGGGGAGCCAATCGGCGGCCGCAGAGTCCCCGGGGCAGCTAGCTGGTAGCGCGGAGCCTGGAGCCGGGAGCTGAGCGCGCCGGGCTGGGGCCGGGGCCGGAGCGCATCGAAGAGGGAGAGCGCCCGCCCCAGCCCGAGTCCCGCCGCCTTCCACCCCGCCGCAGCGCGGGCCCAGCGGCCGCCACCCCAGCCATGGAGCCAGACAACAGCCCCCGGAAGATCCAGTTCACGGTCCCGCTGCTGGAGCCGCACCTTGACCCCGAGGCGGCGGAGCAGGTGCGGAGCAGGGCGGGGCGGCAGGGGACTCGCCCAGCAGAGAACGAGGGAAGCCTGGACTGATGGGATCCGAGATCCCTGCTCGGTCCTCTCTTAGCAGTGCGCCCCTGTGAGGGCGAACGTGCTCAGTTTGGGGGGTCTTCTGTCCCCTCCCCCACGGTTGGAGCCGCATCTTCTCTGTGCTTCTTCGAGACCGACAGAAGATCGAGCACCTCCACTCGATGCCTGTCTCCACGAGAGTCACTCTCAGCCTCCCAGCCCTGGGGGAGGGGGCCTGTCAGAGGACACGACCCCTCCCTCCTTCACCAATCTTGCATCCCCCGCCCAGTCAGCCCCCGCCTGATTCTGAGCTCCTTGGGGGCGCTGAAGGGTACTGGCAGCCATGTGGGAGGGTTTGAGGAAGGGTAGGTAATGGAGGGAATGCGATGCTGTAGGAGTTCAAAGAAGAGAAACAACCTTCCCAGGCCTCTCCCAACTGGGGACCACCTTGCTGGAATCCAGAGAGTGATAACAAGAGGGAGCTGAGAGGAGTGGGGGCTCTGAGGAGAGGGGTGTTCAAGTGGGCAGGCTGGGCTCCCTGGTGCAAGCCTGGACACGTGGCTCCTCATAACAACTCTGCCCTTTGGAGTGGGGAGTGGAAGCGGGGAGGCGAGGCAGCCCCAGGGCTTGCTGGAGGCTGGGGTCCAAGCTGAGCTATACGCCAGGAGTAGCGCTGTGCTGGCCTTGGCTCAAGGGGTGGGAGTCCAAGGCAGGGCGCAGCCTCCTGCATGGCCTATTTTTAGCTCAGAGCAGCCCGGCAGAGGCAGCAGTGTGTGAGCAAGTGTGTCTCAGTGAGAGGGAGCATGTGTGGAGAGGGCGACCACCCGCGGCTGTTACTACCGCCCGTTTACCAAATATTTGCTGCTTGCTCCATCTTTTTGTATTCTCTGTCCATTTGCCTAGACATTCTCCAATCCCAAAGAACATCCATCTCCCTCAAGGTCAGGTTTCCACTTCCCTGCCAGGGCTCTGCCTGGGCCTTCCCACCTGAGTTTTGTGATCTCCTGGGATTGGCTGGAGAGCATGTTCTTTCTCTGGCTCCAGCTGTTCTGTAGAATAAGGTCCGCTGGGAAGGAGGCTAGTAGGTATACTCCCTCATAACTTAAGCTTCTCAGAGTGTGAGAGGGGTTAGGTACCCTCGCCTTGGGGGACCCCCACCTCTACCTCTAAGGTATGACCCTGGGAGGGATGGGGTGAGACCTGAACTTCCTGAGGATGAGGTAGATGGAGAGCCACTAGCCCTGGGAGCAGAAACTTGGGGTCAGGGCAGCCTGTTATACCTGGCTAAAGTAACCTCTCACTCAGCCAAAAAGTCCCTCAGAAGTGAGCTATGGGCACGACTGCCCTGCACTGGCGCAGACAGGACTCACTGTCTGACACCTGCTTCTGTTTGGTGTTAGAGGGGCAGGTGTGGGTGTGTGTTAGGAGGAGGAGGGCGAGGATAAGCTGGTCCAGGGATGGGGGTGGGGGGCAGGAGAAAAGGAGGGGGCAGTACTAAGGAGTCAGAGGGGAAAGAACCAGCCCTCAGCCTACTTTTCCTGGTCTTCAGAAAGGCATCTGCTAGCCTGAAATTCTACCCACAGTCCGGCCTCAGCCCCTCTCCAGCATGTGCCCAAGGATACAGCAAGAAACCCCTGATGTGGTAGAGCTCCTCATCCACACTGACCTTAGAGGGCAGAGGGGCTGGAAGCTCTGAGGAGGGCAGAGTAGCAGGGGAGAGAGGGTGCCCACCACCACCAGGTCCTCAGCATGACTGATTTGGTTATAGATCAGAGGTGTGGGCACCAGGTGTCCTTGAGCCAGGAAAGAGCAAGAGAAAGACCATCTAGTTGCCTCCCAGTTCAGCTGACTGGGAAGCGCTTGGGAAGTTTGACATTGCTCCCTCTTGCTGTGGGACCATGGAGCCCAGGGACTCTGCTTGCTTAGAAATCTTGACCAGGGCAAGGAAACCAATCAAGGAAGGGGCCTCTCCACGAGCCCTACTGCCCACTCAAAGACCCCTTCTGTCACACTGTGGTCTACCTTTCAGGCTTCCAAGCACCCACTAATTGCCACTCCTCGCCCCCCCCCCATCTCTTCCATTCTTTTTTTTTTTTTTAAAGATTTATTTATTTATACATACAAGCTGGGGTATAGGCCAGAGGCATGGGGCAGCGAGAGGGTTCACCAGAGACAGAGTGGGGAGCAGAACAGGCAGATCAGAAATACACTGCTGAGGGGAGCAGCGGGTGAGGCAGGAGAGGTCTGCCGCACCATGTGGGAATCTTCCCTGGCTGGGCATCGAACTCGCATCACGTGCTGTCGACAGCTGCACCACCAGGGAGGCCCCTCTTCCATTCTTCACAACCAGCCGCCCCACTCCGTGACCCCCAGGGTGGGGAAGAAACAGAAGAGTCCTCTCCTAGGGAAAGGTTGGCCCACACCTCACAAGTGCAAAGCACACAGCCCGCCTGCAGGCTCCTGGCACACTTGTGCTGGGGGTAGCCGGTACAACAGATTCACAGTTGATGAATTGTGTCTGCAAGTTTGTGTGTGTGCGCGTGTGCGTGTGCACACGCACGTGTGCGTGCACAGGCAGAACTGGTACTGGTACTTGAAATGTCACCAAAATCAGGTGCCCATGAATTTTTCTGAGAAAGCAACTCCTTACCCAAACTACCCCCATTTTACACACCCTGCTTCTTCCTCCGGGCTAGTGTTCCTGGCACACTATACTGTCCCTCTTACTATAGCTGGCACCCACTTTCCGCACATAGAGAAAGGCATGCCTTACCACCCA
The DNA here is from genome assembly GCA_004024925.1 of Scalopus aquaticus. Classification (NCBI taxonomy): domain Eukaryota; kingdom Metazoa; phylum Chordata; class Mammalia; order Eulipotyphla; family Talpidae; genus Scalopus; species Scalopus aquaticus. Next base: position 52,612 of record PVIJ01004694.1, on the reverse strand, counting down.
CACCCCAATGCTAATGCTACGAAATACTGGGCACACCATCTAAAGATGGGAATTTGATCATGGAGTGTTTTCATCCTAGTCACCTCGGCTGGATCATCTTAGCCCCTTCCCAGCCCGTCAATCTTCCCTCCCCACTGCTGTCCTAGAGGAAGCTGCGTGAACTCCAACCCCACACTCCCCTCGCTTCCAAGCCTCTAAAAGACTTGAAAGGGGGAAGCTGCATGTCCCAAGAGTCCTTGAACCGACTTCAACAATAACCAACTTTATTGGCAGCATGACAAAAAAAACAGTAACAGGGCAGGGGGCTTCAAGTCTCTTCTATGTTAATTTCTTAGAATGGGACCCAGAGTCCAGGATAAGTTTTTGCAGTTAAGCTTTAGACCCTGACCTGGGTCTTGCCAAGGGTTCCTCTTGGTATAGTCACCATGACAAGGTAAATCTGTTTCTCAGACCGTAATTCCCAAATCAGAAAGTCACTGTGTCCAGCGATGGGGCGGGCATTAGGGAGTAAGGGCCAGGGGAGAGGCCGCCACATCCCCTGCCGGTGCTGCCCTCCTGGGCTGAGTGGCCGTGGCGGGGCGCTCCCTGCAGGCGCTGGCCCACAGAAGGTTGATGTCCACGTGAGGGGTGGGCTGGGAGGCTGAGAAGGAAGTCTTCTGTCCTCTCGGGTTATTTCTGACCATTGATCCAGGATGGACGGAAGGCCAGCGGGCCAGAGATCGATGCATTAGAGTTGATAACGCCACTGAGAGACAGAATGGGGAGGAAGTGGGGAGAGGCAGGGGTGAGGAGAGGCCGTAAGGGTGATCTTTTGGGTCCCCATGGGACAGGGATGGTCCCAAGAATGCCCACCCCAGGACCAGCGTGACATGGCATTTTTGAGGGGTGCTGAGCGGGCTGGCCCAGAGTACCTCGCTCAGTGGTGTTGGGGCTTTGATGTTCCACATGAACTTGACCTCTTCCCTCAGATTCGGCGGCGGCGCCCCACCCCAGCCACCCTCGTGCTGACCAGTGACCAGTCGTCCCCAGGTAACCCCAGGGATGGGTCGCTGAAAGGAGTGGGCACTACTGGGTCTCTGTGAGAGGAGGTGGGTGTCTGGGGTGTCAGACATTTCCTCAGCCTCAGAGGCAGGGAAGTGGTGTCTGGATTGGCAGGAGGATTTCCTTTGCTTTGGGAAAACAGAGCTCAGTGCCAGGAAGGGGAGGGACGCCACCTGGTTCCTAAGCCCCCAGGAAATGGGGTGGTCAACTGAGTGCTGGTTGCCGTGGCAACAGCCTTCCAGGTTTCTCCAGCAACTGAGTTGCTGCTGCCCCCACCCCCAGAGGCAGTGACAGCTGTGAGGGGGAGGGACCGCCTCCATCAGCCATCTTCAAGGCCCTCCGAGGAGAGGCAAAGGGGAAAGTTATAACAGACTCAGGGAGCCGCTGAAATTTTGGTCACCAGCGTCCCACTGAGATCTGAGGGGAGAACACAGCCCCAGGGGAATTGGACAGAAGCATGGCTGAGAGGGGTGATGCTGATAAGCCACCCTGGCACCCAAGACGCCCGAGTCTCCAGCTTTCCCCAACTGAAAAAAAAAAAAAAAAACGATTGTACCTCCCTGGACCTGCACAGGAGGAATTCGCCCTTCTTTACCCGGTATTCCCTCCTGTGCACTGTTCAATCTCCACCGGGGGTGGGAGTGGGGGGTGGAAGGAGAGAGAGAGACAGAGACTACAGAGGGAGAAAAAGGCAAAAAGCCCGCACATCCTGCGGTCAGAGACCTCCAGGTCCGCGGCGAGGTTGCAGGCGCAGCCCAACCTCAGAGGAGGGCAGGAGACAGCCACCGGCAGGGGGCAGCTGGAGGGAGGGACTGGGGCAGCCAGCAGGGCTCACTTGCTTGTGGCAGATGTGACATGTCGGGAAGGAGGTGATGGCAGAGGCTCCTCCCCTTGGGAAGTTGGGTCTGTGGGAACCACCGGGATTTCCCAGTCCTCACCACTTTCTCCTCTCCCTGTTCCCTCAGAGGTAGATGAAGACAGGCTCCCCAACCCACTTCTCAAGGTGAGCTTGTCCCTCTCACTCAGCCCAGCCCAATAAACCCAGATTCATTAGGCAGTTATTCGCAGAGCTCCCCACAGCACTTGTTGACTCCTTCTTCCCTGCACCCCCCAAAATGTATATGAGTGGGCATGCACACATATCCCCCACACACAGTCTCCTTGCTCCCCGTGAGCAAGATGGGGGTGGGGGGAGGAGAAGCTCTGGGGAAGCAGGAATTCCTTTGCCCACCTTCTGAAGCCCACACCCACTCCCCAATTTCCAACCCCAAAGCCTGACAGGAGGGAGGGGGCAGCTGGCACCCACCTGTGCTCTCTGTCCTTCACAGTCCACTTTGGCCATGTCTCCACGGCAGCGCAAGAAGGTGACTAGGACCACGCCCACGATGAAAGGTCTGGAAGACCCGCCCCTTTCTTCCTCATGCCGAGCAGTAGCCCCAGGACCCCTTAGAAGGAATCCTTGAGAAATCGCTAAGTCTGTCTCTAGTATAGCGGTGTCATTGCTAGAAGCACCAGGGCTGGATCCAGGCTTTGCTGGGTGGCCGTGGAGAGCCACTTAACCTCCTGAGCCCTGAATCCAACCTCACTATGGCAATTAAATAAAATAAATGGTGTGAACTCACCCTGCATAGCTAGTACAGGGCACATGGAAGGAGCTCAAATACTTGTTCAGTAGAAATCAAGTCCTTTTCCTCCTGCCCCTCAGGGAGACCGTATCTCAACAAGTCGGGAGGCTCTTTCTTTTAAAGGCTCTAGCCCCATCCCCATGGGAAGCAAATACATTTTATTGTCTAACTTGAAACCCCCCTTATTACCTAGCTAGTGCCCCCCCCCACCGAGATTTTGGAATGTCACTGCACTGGCAGTGAGGGTGTTGGATTGGAGGTCCACAGAGGGGACTCTGGGCAGCAGTGTCCAATGTGCCCTCCCTTTCTCTGTGCCCCCAGAGCTCCAAATGATGGTTGAACATCACCTGGGGCAACAGCAGCAGGGAGAGGAGCCTGAGGGAGCCGCTGAGAGCACAGGGACCCAGGAGTCCTGCCCGCCTGGGATCCCGGGAGCAGAGTCGAGGCTGGGCACCCCTGGGACAGCTCAAAGTAGGTTCAGGCTGGGGAGGAGCCCAGCTGGGAGGCACGCCTTTCCTGAGGTGGGCAGGGTTCTAGTAGCAGCTAGAATCTGTCTTGAGAGCGTGGCTGTGTTTCCCTGGATTGCATGGATTTGTCTCCCTCCACCTCTCCTTGCTCAAGGGCACAACCCCTCCCAACTTGGACTTAGGAGCTCCCCGTTGTGGCTGCCTGGGGGAGCCCACACTAACTAACAGGAACAGCACTCACAGGCTAGAATTCTGGCTCTGCCACGTGGCCAGCCCAGAGGCCTTGAGCCACTCTCTCAACCCCAGGCTATAAAATGATCCTGATGGGGCCAATTTCCCTGGGTTGTTTGTGAATAAAACGAGATGGTTCTCGGCCCAGCCGCTGACACATCGAAAACGTGCAATAAATGGAAGCCGCTGCTGGGGGTGGTGGTCACACTTGCAGCCCCTTATTCCAGAATTCAGAATTTTCCCCATTAGATGAAGGTGACACGGTGGATAGAGTGCACGTTTCGAAACACCACCCGCAGAGTGCCCTGTAATCGAACACATTAATACTTCTGCAATGAAATGAATAGTCCCACTAAGTGGGATAAAGAAAGTCTATAAATAGCCTCCTACCAGTTAAGGTCAGGTTTAGCCACATATTGAGTTTGTACCCAAATTCTTTCTGTTAACTCTTTCTGGATGTTTATTGATGAAAAATTAAAGGAAAGATAATAGTGACCCTGTAGTAGTTAGCAGAGCAAAATCAGAGAGCAGTGGCCACAGAAAACCCTCTTGATCTTGTCCAGCTGCCCCAGCTTGGCCTTGGTCTCCTCTCAGGCTCCCTTGGATTATTGTAGGATGGGATGAGCTGAAGCCACCTCCTCTCTCGAGCCCTCATGAATACCACCTCTCCTTCCCACCACCCCTTTCCCTCCTTAGAGCCTGCAGAACCCATTCCTAAAACTCAGGAGAGGGGCAGTGAGGAACCCAGCACAGAGGAACCCTCAACTCACACACCACCACTGGATTCCCAGGGAGCCAACTCGGTAAGAGCCCAGGGCGAGGCTGCCCAGTCTGCAGGAAGGCAGCGGGTATAGGAAGGGTAGGGCTAAGATTTGGAGTCAGGAAAAAGGGAAACAAAGGAGCAGCTTCAGTCACTGAAAGGCTGTTTTCCATGATAAGAGGACTTGCACCTCCTGATGGGCAAGGGAAGAGAAATGCAATTAAGCTGCAGCAGGAGGGATTGAGGTTAGACTGTTCAGACTTCAGGCTTCTGGAATAGGTGATGGAAATAGACCATGGATTTTCTGATAAAGGGTATTTGGACCCCAAAGGAAGATTCTCACCTGTGCAGATTGGGTGAGCAGTGGCCCTGCCGAGGGGGAATTCATGAAATAACCTTGTGAACTTTGATTTTAGAAACAGCCCCCCTATCCCCTGTGCCAGACTGGACAAGGGGGCAGGGACTGGTGTCAGACACCAGAAGTTAGACCAACATCATGACCTCTGGCCTCGCACTCACCCTCTCTTTCTGCCCCCTCCCGCCATAACAGGTCTGAGAGTGAAGGAGTTGTCCTGGAATCGAGACTGCAGTTGGGAATGCATGGACACTGGATTCCTTTCTTAATTCTTCACTTTTGGGGACAATCTCATTTTTAAAAAGTGATAAATTTGGCTTTAGATCTTTGACATTTTCCTTCTTTCCAACTTGAAGAATTTTTCTCCCTCCCCTCTTGTCCTGCTCTACAGCCCTGTCCTTTCTGCCCAGCTGCCTCAGGAGAGGAGGAAGTAGGGAAACTGGGCTGAAGCCTTAAGGAGGAAGGGTATCTTCCCCTAGCTGTGCCCTTACTTGCTGCAGGAAGAGAGACAGGGGTCAGGCAGGTGGGAGGAGTAAGGTCCAGGGTACCTAGAAGGATGGCCCCAGAGCCTCTTATGCAGGAAAAGATCACTTCCTAGAGGACCTGCAGCTGGGAGAGTTGAGCACTAAGCCTGGGCGTCCAACTGTAACTATACTGTAGCACCATCTGCTGGAAAAGGGGGGAACTGCACCCTGGCCCTGGGCCCACGGGAACCGGTGCTGTGTAGTGTGGACACCTCCCCACCGCTCTCCAAGCTGCTTTCCTTGTGGATTCTCAAGCTTCAGGATATGTGCCCTCCTCCAGGTGTGAGACCACCTCACCTATTCCACCCCATTAGCAAAGACAGAGTGAGAACACTGGCTGTTACCTAAGAGGCCTTGCTATCTCTCCCCTTGCCCTAAACACTAAGAGGCTGGGTAGAGAGAGTCCTTCAGAGCCCAGAGCCAGGCCTCTTCTGCCCACTGCTTTTGATTTTTCCAAATATTGGAGGGGAGGAGGGTGGCGGGAAGGCAAAATTCGTTTCCCCTTCTTGCTAAAAAAGCAGTGTGATGGAGAAAAAGGAACCTCAGGCACATAAGGTTGCACTCCTGCCCTCCATACTGTGCGCCCTCAGGCAGCACCTCATGTCAGGGCCCTCCGATGGCCCACCATGTACACACAGGCAGGATCCCGTCAACCGCAGAGACAGTGTCGGGGAGGGTGCTCAGCGCGCTTCACCCGGTGAACACCAAAGACAGCAGGCCTGGTCTCCCTTCTTTATTGATCTCTGGCTATAGCAGGGTTCTGGGAGACCCACGGCAAGGACGTGTCACATGCATCTCTGCCCCACTTGGGGGGCTCGGAGGGACAAGTGGCAGGGTGGCAGGTCTAAGAGACCATGGAAATGGACTTCACACAAATGGGGTCCACTGTACAAATGCATGTTGGTATTTACAAGGAGGAGGGCAGTCACCTGGACCTTGGCCTTTCCTGGGGCAGGGCGGGGTGAGGGGAGCCTGCGGAAGGAAGGGGCACAGACCCTGGCCGGGCTTTCTTCAAAGGACCTGAGGGCAGCAGCCCTGAGCCCCTTCCCATCGGCCTTGCACCCATCACCCCCTACCAGTCCCAAGGGAGGGCCTCTGGGTGGCTGCAGCTGGGCTGCTGCTGAGAGGGAGGTGCTAAGAGGGAGGGCGGTGAGGGGCCTCTTAGCAGGATGACCGAGTTGTACCTCCCCACCCCCCCCTCCTTCCCACCCCCGCTCACCCTTGACCCCAACCCAGCTGGTCTCTACTGCCTGTGCTCACAAGTTGCATCAGGAAGGGGCTTTGCCCTAGAGATCTGAAAGCACTTTACAGACATTGGTCGGATGGGACCCTCTAGCCCCAAGGGAGGAGAAGGGGCAAAGGGCTGGGGACTCAGTCAGGGCAGGTAACAAGGGGTCCAGACCAAGCCCAAGTTCCTGAGAACCCCAGGAAAGGCCTCAGCCCTGAACCTGATGGCTCCCCTCCTCCTGCAGGGCCATTTCAGAATGGGAGGGAGGGAAGGCTGCAGGGGGTTGGGCTGTGGGTGGTGCTAAAGCAATGCAGGGCTGGGATGAAGAGGATGCGCCCCCGTTCCCAGGCCCTAGCAAGGTGTCGTGCCCTCAAGGAGCCCACTCCCCTTCCAAACACAGGACTCTGAAAACCCCCACTTTCTATCCTATTCCAGCCCCTCCCAGTGGAGGAAAAGGGGGACCCAGACCTGCCAGCTAAGATCTGGGGTGGGGGCTGAGGGAACCCCCAAAACGTATTGCTTAGAAACTTGGAGGCAAAAAGGATGGGGAGGGCCCCGGGGCTGGCATCTCTGACCCTCCCCCCAGGCCCTGGAGAGCCTCTGGGGAGCTCCCCACCCCCAGCCAGCCATCTGGCTGTGGGGGAGTCCCAAGGCGAGGACTTGGGCACAGTGACCACTGGGAGTCTGAAGTTCCCCATTCTTGCTGCCAGGAGAGTAAAGTGTGCCCCAAAGGGTATCAGGTGGGGAAAGGCCCCTCCCCACCCCACAATCTGGCATTTGTCCTTCGGGTGGGTTGTCTGTTCCACGACCTCCATGCTCCCTTGGAGCAGATGGGGGAGCCAGTCCCGATGGATGGTGCTGATGACATCGAACACTTGAGACTCAATGAGGACCTGGGGGAAGAGAGACAGCCTCAGCACTCTGCTCTGTGCCTTTAGCTCTGATCTGACCTTTTCCAAGTCCCAGCTGATCCCCACTCAGTCCCTGTAAAAAGGCAAATGCAGACAGGCACTTGGAGAAGGGTGAGTGGGGGCTGCAATCGAAATCACGCCCAACTGACTTGGCCCAGCCTCGCACCCTGGCTGGTTCCCTTCCTCAGCCTTCACAAAGGCCCTCCTCGCTGACTGTAGCCTTGCTCAGCCCCAAGCCCCCTCACCCGCCCCTGTCCTGAGGTGCCCTTTCTTCCTGCCAGGACTGAGACAGAAAAGGAGGAAGGATTTCCCAGCGTCCCACTCACTTCCTGACTCAGTCCTATGTGTTCCCATCCTCCATTTTCCTGCCTGGAAAGAGGGAAGGAGAACGTCATATCCACTGACTCCCGGAGGTGAGGCCTCTAAGATGCCACTGGAAACCCAGGTCCCCTGACTCCCTAGAAAACCCAACACACACGCCCAACCACAGGCTCACCTGGGCCAGCCCCCCGGCTAGTCCAGATTCCCATTCTGGTTGTGTTCATCTTCAGCAGGGGAGGGAGGGGCCTCTTCCTCGCAGGGGGACAGCTCATCAATGGACATCTGGTTGGTGATGCCTGCAGGGGGCACCAGGAAGCTGGATCAGACCAAGAAGTGTTTTCCACAAAAAATATGTGGGGAAACTAAGGGACTCCTGCCAACCGCTGCCTTCCAGCCAGTCCACGTGTACTGGGGGACAGCCTCTCTGGCCTTGCTAAAGCTCGCCATCCTCAGCTCCCACATAAAGGAAAAGATTTCTCAGCCAGGAACCCCATTTATAGACCAGGGGTGCCATTTATAGACCACATGTGCATAGGGGCCCATTGGTTGTGGGATATGGCTGTCCCTATCCTCTCTCTAGTCCCCTTTCTAGAACAGTCCAGGCTAATCAGATAGTCAGTGTTTCCTATGATCAAACTCAGCATCTGATCTGATTGAGAAGTCCAACAAAGAGTTGCTGCTGGGTTTAAGGAGTTTAAATTGCTCAAGGGTTTAAGGAAAATGGACCTGCTGCTGCTGCATCAGCTGCCTTCCCCCAAAGACGCATCCTCCACCCCCCCAAACAGCACCCACCACTTGCTGCTCGTTCCTTCCATTTCTGCTTGTTCTCCTGAATGTATTTGGTCCAGGTAGAGCGGAATCTGACCACATCTGGATTGGGGTCTCCTACTTCCACATCCAAAGAAGGCTGGCGCCACTGGAAGCTAGATGCAGGACACATACACACACCCCAATTCCAGAAGTGAGACCCCATCCACTCCAGAACACTTTCACAGCCCTCAGAGCGGAGGGGATGGAAGAGCAGGAGGAAGCTAATGAAGTGTCCTCTTTCTCTTTTCCCTCTGCTAGGTACACCCCAAGTTCCTATCCCTTACCTCTCAACATCACCCCACAACTCCACCCATTCCCTCTTAGTGGAAGGAAAGTAGAAACAAGATGAGCAGAAGGCCAACAGGCAGCTACAGGAAGAGACAGAATTATGGTGACGAGGACACAGGTGCAGATCACACCCTTCTGGCCCCATCCTTGCATCCCTGTGTGTGACAGGCAGCAGAGGAGCTCCCCAACTTGGAGTGGCCTGATTCCCCCCCACCCCCACCATGGCTGTGCCTCCTCCCTGTGAGTTGGCCCTCTCGGGGTATCCAATTTCCCTTCCCCGGGAGCAGGAGACCTGCTCCCGCAGCCCTCACCTGGGCTGGCTTTTAGACTTGGAGTCATCGTCCGCCAGAGGCTGGACACTCTTCTCTGCCACGTCTGTCAGTACAGAGAATGTGGGCTCCACAATGAAGTCGATGAAACCTGCAGTGGAGGGGACGACACAAGGAGACATCCCACCCTGAGGGTCGGCAAGAGGCTGTGAAGCCGCATGCTGACCTTTTAAGAAAAGGAAACCTAGACCATTCCCCACTTCCCATCACGTGCCTCCTTCTCACATCCTTTCAGCGAACACACGCGCGCATGCACTTGTCTAGGCACAGGAAACACACGTCTCTGAGGGTCAGAGAGCCCAGGTTCAGTGCCCCCCCTCCCATGTGGTGGGGCAACTGGGGCTGAAAACTTCCCAATGGAGACTGGCTTTGGGATGCTGTCTCTGTGACCTCAGAGAACTCCTCCCCCCTGCACCCCTGACCTCCCCCCGAGGACTCCAGCTGAGCACAGCAGGCTTGCCTCTGCAGGAGGAATGGCTTAGAGGGATGGGAGCCTGGAGCCTTCTTCAGCATCCCCTCCTGGCCCATCCCCTCCCGCAGGAAAGGCACTCACCAATCTGGGACTGCGCTACCAGCGTGGAAGTGCGATCACAGAGCGGAGAAAAGGGCAGGCCCAACTCTGCTTCCTTGTCACCCTGGGAGAAGACAGGAGGGGGGAAAGCTGGAGAGGATACCCCAGACATACCAGATCCGGGGTGCAGCATGGGGGTAGAGGGAGGGAGGAGGAGAGAGGAGAGGAATTTCTGTGCCTTTGACTTGAAAATGAGTGGCATGCAATGGAATGAAACTGTCAGCAAAAATCATGATGCTCTGAAGGTAACGAGGTTTTACCAGGTTTGGGATCAGGGGAGATCTCAGGGAGCTGAGGAAGATCTGGAGGAGGAGTGGGGAACATGGGGAAAGTGGGGAGCGAGGCCCCCAGGAGGAGGGGGTGGGCAGCGGGACCAGGTTACCTGGCGGAAGAACTCCTCCATCAGGGCCTTAGTCCAGCGGCTGTGGACCATCCACTGCTTGGTCGGGTGGCTGATGTCCGCAGCATGGAGAAGCAGAGACAGGGCCTTGGACTTGTCAATCCTGGGCAGGGCAGGGAGCAAGGGAGACTGACCTTTTAGGAAAAGGAAACCTAGACCATTCCCCACTTCCCATCACGTGCCTCCTCACATCCTTCCAGCGAACACACGCGCGCATGCACTTGTCTATGCACAGGAAACAACCCGTCTCTGAGGGTCAGAGAGCCCAAGTTCAGGCCCCCTACACCCATCGTACAGTTGCTGTGTGGCATAGAGCAAATTATTTAAAATATTATTTATTTTAAATAATTATTATAATTATTTAAAATAATTTATATAATTATTTAAAATTTCCCTATTTCATTTTCCTCAACCCTAAGTGGAAATAACAGAACCTGCCAGAGTTGTTCTGAGAATCAAAGGACATACATGTAAGTATTCAGAAAGGTGTCTGGTGCATAAATGCTCAGATGTTCTCTATAATCACAATTTTGTAATTATTGCAATGTTGATTCTTCCCCAACAGTGACACACTCTCCCACAGCCACCACACCCCAGCATACATTTGCAGGACACACACACACACATTTGCTTTTTCTTACACACACTTACACTCCCACCCATTTTTAAGCAGTAGATGTAATTGTGGCATTTGTCTGTGTTCCTTTTTAACTTCATGATTCTCTCCTAGAGCCCTATTAGAGCAGGAGCTGCTGGCGAGGGGTGCTGGAGTAGGAGGGGGGACGTGGAGAGCACGTTCCCCTCCTTCACATCTCTCAGCTAAGGAAACCAGTTCAGAGGGTCGGGCAATTCTCCCAGCATTCCAGAGTAAGCCTGTCCTGGAGCAGCCATGAAAATGCCCATCTCAGATTCCAGCCCAAAGTGCTGTCCAGCAGCCCAGCTGCTGGGCTGTGCTATAGCCAGGACATGTGCACACACACATCACACATGCAGATCCATTCAGACAGGGCACACCAATCACCCATGTATATGCCTCACTCTAGCCCGGCCCCAGCCACGCCCCCAGACGCCACCTCTCCAGCTGCTGCAAGGCCGTCTTCATGGTCTTCACTTGCTGGAAATGACAGGACATGTCTGTGGCTAAAACCATCTCGATGACCAGGGCCCTCAGCTCTCTGAATTGATAGAAACAGAGAAGTGATCAGCCCCTAAAAGCACGGCTGGGAAGAGGTCCAGGAAGTGGGGAGCGAGAGGTAGGTGATGGGTGAGGGGTCACTTAGGGATGCCCACTCCTGGCTTCTGCTCACACAAACTCATCCTTGGTGAGGTTGATGAAGATGTTCATCTCGTCATCCTGCATAATTCGGAAAACGGAGCTGATGTGGTGATTCTCCAGCACTGAGCGGTCATTATACAGGATGGCACATTCTGACCTGAAAGCCAAAGGTCATCACCTCCAGTCCCGGGTAAGTGGGCAATTTGGCACCGTTCGCCACCTAGACGGGGCCCCTCCTGCCCCAGCCACACCCCCACCACTCACTTGGTCTGGATGTGGAAGCTGTTGGTTGTGCCTGTGTGTTCATAGTCGTGGATGGCTGCAGCGAAGATGATGGCCAGGAGCTCAATCTCTGACAGGCAGTGCTGGCACAGGAGAGAAAACCGCCCCCCGCAGCTCATGCCCAGAGGTCTTCATATACAGTCAGCCCACCTCTTCCATCCTCAAGGAAGCGGTTGGGCTGATGCCGCCAGGTGTCTCATCTCCTGGCTCAGGAAGTCTCTCCCCTGTCCCAGTGCTGCTGCATCCAGGACCCAGCCCAACACTATCCGTGAAATTAGGGCCCACCAAGGAGTCCTCTAGGAGTAAGTCCAATTTGAGCCTGTAAAGACTCTGAGATGCTAAAGGAAGGAGCCAAAGAGGGGAAACGGAAAAGGCAGTATAGTCTAGAATCCCCTATTGTGCCAGCAAGACTCTGAATCACACAGGCATTCTCCAGGGCACCTACCACCATGCCTGTGCGGTGCAGGAAGCAGTGGACGGTCTGGGTCACGTCGGCTGCGTGAATCTGGTTGTGGTAAGGGTTCTTGTACTTCCCATAGCCTGTCTCCAAGGCTTCCAGGAAAGCCATCAGAAACACAGTGGGGATCTGCAGGCAGAAGGAAGTAGAGATGCGTGGAGGATCCGCGGGGCTGGCAGGCAGCCAGGGACCGAGCTTAGCGACGCCTTATTTCTTTGCAAGGCGATGTGGCCTGGGGAGAGTGCCAGCTGTGCAGTCAAGTGAGACCTCACATCCTGGCTCCATCACCTGGTGGCTGTGTGACCTTGGGCAAGTCACACGCCTTTTGTGCCTCAGACACTTAAGGGCAGAATGAAGATAATACCACCTACCTTGAATTTAATGAGATAAGTACAAGGCACTTAGTAAGTACTCTCTAAAGAGTAGCTATAATTATTATTTCCCTCGAGATTTTTAAGAAAAGGAAATAAAGCTTCCCTCCCACCTTCTAACCACCATATCCCATCCTGAATCCAATACCATGGAGAGGGACTCAGAAGCAGCAGAAAGAATAAGCTGACCTAGAGAAATGTGAATTGCCCCCTCCTCTGAGAAGCCTTCCTAGACCTGCTCCCCCAGCCCTACCACACAAAGCCACATGCTCATGCATGCTCTGGGAACCAAAGTTCTGTCCAGCTCCTCTCAATTCTCTCTTCCTCTGCATGTACCCTTAGGGTGTCTGCCTCCCTCCTTCAAAGGCCCAAGGCTCCCACATGGCAGGGCTGGTGTCTACAGCTGTCCCCAGATCTCCTCAGGCTGGAAGGAGACTGAACTCCAGGACTTGGGGAAGCTTCTGCAGAGATGAGCAACAGTGAGAAGACACAGAGGACGCACCACCAGTCAGTCAGACCCTAATGTCCCCCACCCCCACCCCTGGAGGGCTGTGCCCCAAATTCAGGGAATTTTAAAGGACTGTTTCCATGACAACTGCCCTTGCTTTTCTGTTGCCATGGAGTCCCTGGAGGGAAAGAGAGGGAAGGGGAGGAACAGGAGAGGGAATGGGTGCCCAGGAAGGGAACGTAGAGCTTGAGAAGGGCAGCTCCAACTGGAGTCTCCACCGAGAGAGAACAGTGAGGCAGTGAACGCTGCCTCTCAAAGTGCCTTGGAGCAAGGGAGGCTGGGGTTGGGGCAAATCCAACCCGAAGCAGCTACTCTTGGGGCCTCCCAATCTCAGTCCTTCCAGCCAAGGAAATAGAGATTAGGAGAAGCTGGGGCTGGAGTATGTCTGAGAACCACTTGGGTGAAATAATGATCTGGAAAAGTCTTTGGAAAAAGAAGACCCTGCTATTCTCTGTCCTTGAGGCCAAGATTAAAGGGAAGAAAATGAAACTGAAGGAAGGCACAGGAAAAAATCCCGGCTGAGCATATCAGGAAAGTTCTGGAAACTTTCTTGAGAGTTGTTGTAAAAGGAAGAGTCAAGGGTAGGGCCTCCCCGGTGGCACAGAGATTAAGCGCTGCGCTGTAGAGCTGTGGGCAGGGGCAATGCGAGTTCGATGCCCGGCCGGGGAGATTCCCACATGGCGGGCAGGCCTCTCCTGCCTCGCCCGCTGCTCCCCTCAGCAGTGTGTTTCCGTTGATCTGCCTGTTCTGCTCCCCACTCTGTCTCTGGTGAATCCTCTCACCGCCCCACACCTCTGGCCTGCACCCCAGCATGTATGCATAAATGAATAATCTTTAAAAAGTTAATTAATTAATTAATTAATTTTTTTAAAAAGGAAGAGTCAAGGGTCAAAGCTCATACACACTAACAGTCTGTTGTAGTGAACTGGAGGCAGGCTATGGACGGGAAGTCTTCCAGTGCCCTCTGGGCAGGACCCTTAAACTCCCCAACAACCCCTCAAAACACACATTTTCCCCACTTAACTTCTACCGCCCGCCCCCACCTAAGTGCTGACCAAATATCACCACTGCAACTCTTCAACCTCGCTGTCCACTTCTAAGGGTGGTTTTTCCACAAGGAAGTGTTGTTTTTCTTTTTCCTAGTCCCTATTCCCAAGACACTCCCCTCTGGCACAGGATCTGGAGAGGACTTTAATCCCATATTCTTCTTCCTGTCCGGCCAAGCTGAAGAGCAAATGGAGTTCACACACCCTCCCTCCCCTCACACAGCTCTACCAGGCAATGCCAAGAACTAATCCTCTCCATAAAACTCCCTGGACAGAGACAAGCTGTCCCCAGGAAACAGAGACTCCAGTCCCAAGGGCACTGGCTGACAGCATCTGGGCTCTAGGACCCTGGTCACCCCAGAGAGGATGGCTGAAACGGAGAGGTGAGCTGGGAGGCAACCTAGAGAGGACAAGCTGGGGGCAAGCAAAGGGCAAAAGAACAGAACCCCAGGCTAGAGGGTCACAGATAAGAACTTTCCTTAGAGAGCAGTAACTGAAGCCAGAGAGGGAACAGCAGAAGGTGAGAGAAGAGGTGGCCTTGTGGTTAGGGGAAGACTCAAGTGAGAGTCTGTGGGATCCACCTGGAGATCTCTCAGAGCTGGAGTGAGAGTGGAATGCCATGCCCAGAGGCCTGGGTTGAATGCTGCCTGACCTTAAAGCGGCTGATGAGGTTATGCCGAGTCAGCAACTCAAAAACGATGGTCCTCAGAGCGTGGTCCTCTGCTGCCCGATTTAAGGAAAAGACATCAAAGCACCAGCGGTCCAGGTTCTGCAGAAAAACAATAGAGTAGGCAGGAAGACTCCCAAGGGCAGCATCCCAGCAGCAGCAAGTATTGCAGTTAGACTTCAAGGAGGACTTCCCAATGATGACAGAGATTTGGCAAGGAGGAAAACAAAGAGGTGATGATGTGGGCCTCTTTCTTCCCAGATATCTCTTAGTTTGGGAGAGACAAAAAGGCCAGTATTTACCTCAGGTGTAAGTAAAAGTTGTTTTGAGGGACATGGGACTGACAGTTTAAAACGAGGCAAAATCACCCAATAAACAGTCTGTAACTCCCCAGAGCTTATTCATCCCCCAAAACATCTCTTTCCCGAAAGCCCAGGGATCACCTTGAGACAATTGAGGACTGCAGTGGAATAGGTGGGGCCCACAGCGGTGTACGTTCTCCGGAACATCCTAAGATAGAACAATGAAAAGAGCCCAGGTGTGAAGGTCTGGGGAGGAGGGTCTTATCAGGTGGGGCTGTGGGATAAGCTGTGGGTAGGTGGGGCAAACTGCTGGGGTCTGGAAGATCAGGGTGGCAACTAGACGCAGAGGGAGGCCAAGAGTGGGTGAGCCTCACCGTTCCACAAAGATCCCAGCCTGCACAGCATGCACGATGCTTCGGAACTTGGGCTTCTCCTCCGCTCGCCGGCCTTTGGCCCGGGCCTGCTGGGTGAAGGTGGAGGCCAGCCAGTCCCGCACCTCCGAAGGCACAGCATCTGATCGAAGCTCCTGTAGCTCATCCTCCGTGTCCAAGATTTGCCTGAGACCCCAGAAGGGGAGTCACAGAGGAAAGACAGCAGGTGCTTCCACAGTCTTGAGACCCTGGCCCAGCCATGCCCCACACTAAAGTCGACCTCATGCCAGCCTCTCCCTTCTCTGCCGTTCCCTTCCCCTTCTCTCGCTGTCTTTTTGTTTCTGTTCTTCTCTCTAAGGTCTCCAATAATGAAACAGGTGAAGTAGAAGTGAGGAAGCGAGCATCCCCATTCTGGACGTGTTCAAGCAGACACTGAAATAGCACCAGCCACAGATGCTACAGACCAACAGCACTGCCCAGCAGAAATAAAATGCAAGCTTCTTGTAAGGAATTTTAAATCTTCTAGTAGCCACATTAAAAAGGTAAAAAGAAACAGGTGAGACTCATTTTAACGATACATTTTACTCAACCTAATACACCCAAACATTATCATTTCAATGTGGAATCAAGATAAAATATTTCACATTTTTGCTAAGTCTTGGAAATGCAGCATGTACTTTGCATGTACATCCATCTGCACTTCCCACATTTCCAGTGCTCAGTAGCCACATGTGACCAGATTGGACAGCAAGGATCTAGAAGGATCCCACACTGAAATAAGGCTAGGGCTAGAGGAGCTGTAAGGTCCCTCCAGCTCTGAAACAGCCCTTCCTTTCTTGGACCTATGTTTGTCTCTATCTCTGTAGTTCTTGTCTGTTCCTCTGCCTCTTCTTTCTGCCTAAATTTTTCCCTAGAGCTCTTCCTCTCTGCCCCTCCCTCTCTCCCTCCCATCTCCAGCCTGTCACCTGTCTCCGGCTTTCTGTCTCCCCTGCCCTGGTCACCGTGTGCCTGTGTGCTCTCTCGTGGGGGGCGGTCTCGCCTCAGCCAGCGTCCCCACTCTCACCGTGTCTCATCTATGTAGACGGCCTCCAGCAGGGAAGCCGTGTACTCCAGGTTTTTCTTCAGTTCCTCAATGTTCACCTCTCCATTCTCCAACTGCTTCACCATGTAGCGCAGCCTGACAGGGAAGGAGGGATACAGATATCCGGCTTAGGTGCTGCTGCCTTGTCAGAACAGGACACCCTCTTGGGGGTGCATTTTACAGAACCCACTTCAGTCTTCCATAAATCGTTAATCACCCTAACAGTGATAATAACACCAGGGCCTCCAGGTGGCCTAGAGGTTAGGTTTCAGTGCTACCACCATGACTGCCCTCCACAATGGTGTGAGTTCCATCCCTGGCCAGGGAGCTGACCCACATGGCGCAGCAGACCTCTCCTGTCTCGCCCGCTGCTCCCCTCAGCAGTGTATTTCAGTCAATCTGCCTGTTCTGCTCCCCACTCTGTCTCTGGTGAATACTCTTACCACCCCCCACACCTCTGGCCTACACCCCAGTTCTTGAATGCACAAATAAATAACTAAATACATCTTTTAAAATAATAATAACAGCAGTAATGTCTTCCATCTCAGACTACTGCCATTGTGTTATGTTTATTTACCCCTAAAGTTTAGCCTAGACTTATCCTGACTCCACCATCCTACTTCTCAACACCACCCCCACCTCTTTGGTTAGTGTTCCCTGAAACTCTTGTTTCAACTGCCCTGGCAGAATTGGGCAGGTACAAGCCTCTAGGGAGATGTTTTGGGGATGATCTGTTTCATAATCTGAATAACCAAGAGCTGAAACTGCTTATTTCTCCCATGAGAGAGGGTTCTGGGGTCAACAGCAGTCAAAGGGCCCCCCCCAAAATCCTTTCATTATGTCTCCAGGTCATGACAGGGAAGGGGGTACATGTCCAGAGCCTCTCTGTCCCTGGCAGGGATGACAAAGACACAGAACAAAGACCAAATTGAATGCTTTTGCCTGGCCTCACCCCATCCAGGCAGAGCTAATGGATTATGATTCCAGAATCCATCAACCAGGACAAAGCAGGATTAACCCCTGCCTCCCTGGTGCTGTACCAAACACACACAAAAAAGTGACTGAGCCCACTCCCTGCCTTGCCCCACAGCAGCTTCCCCCACAATCACAGTGGCAGGGGTGGGGTCAGGGACAGCATTTACTGGATGTTTTGCCTAAAGGGACAACCCCTCATATTTTGCACTCACGGATTCTGCGGATTTATGATTAACTGTAGGCTTCTTGGAAATCTGGCAAGTCCAGCCCAGGCAATCACAAAACAAAGCTCTGTGACTTTAGATGGTGATTTTATAGATGGTGATTTTAAAGACCGGCATTTAAACATTCCCCTCGCTCCTTCCCCTAGCCCCCCGCCCCCACCAAAAAACCAAGATGGGGTGAAAAGGCAGCCATCACAAATCCCCACTGAGAGGGGCTTCAGAAACCCAAGATCACCCTATGAGTCAGGCAGAAGAGAATGAGTCAGGGACCAGAGGCTGAAATTAGCAGCAATTCCCAGGGATGCTGGGGGAGGGAGAACAATGGCATTCCTGAACAGAAGCAGCTCGAGAATCCTGGGGTCTCTGCAGTTTTGGAATAGGAGTACCCAAAATAGTCAGCCAGTAAGAGTCACAGGCCAACTCTCACCTCAGCAGTCCTGGCTGAAGACACATCTAGAAACAAGTGGTGCAAAAGGGGAGTTAGAGGGTGACCCGTAAGCTTCTCAGTGGGTTCTTTTCAAATCCCACTTCCAGCCATCCTGCTGCACCATCTCCATGTGGACACAGCAGGTTGTTTAACAGCAAAGAGGCCAGGCGCAGTCCAGCTTCATTAGGGAGGAGGAATAGAGGCTCGATGACATGAAAGCTTTACCCAACCAAATGAGGTAGAAAGGGGGTACTGCACCAGCAGCCCCCACAGTGCCCACTGAGAGGTGGCAGAACAAAATGGTGAGGTATACTCTGCCTTTGGGGCCCAGGCACCAGTCTGGGCTGCCCTCTTCAGGGCAGTCCAGGTGGCCAGAGGCCCTGGAATTGGGGAGAAAAAAGGCCTCTGGGCCCATCTCTTTTCAAAATTGCCATTCCAGCTCTAATCTTCCACTTCCGGTCAGTCCTTCTCACAACCCAAAACTCTGCCCTCAGAGTCAATGCCCACTACCAGAATCCTTCCAGTTTCTTCCAGACCCACCTCCTAAAAGGCACATCCTAGCTCAGGCTCCCAAAGTGAACAGCCACGCCCACGGGTGCTCATTTGCATGTATTCACATAATCACTAACAATGCTGCCAGCTCTACATTTTAAAAAGCGCCTGCTCCTACATTATCTCATTTTATCCTCACAATGGGCCTCGAGGGAGGAGGGAAGCAATTGCTATCCCTATTTCCAAGAAGAAACCTAGACTCTATCCGACCTGGGCCTAAGAGACAAGAATCCTGGGTCCAAACCTATCACCTCCTGGCTCTGGGCCTTGGGCAAGTCACTGAAGCAAAATCAGTATCAAGCAACTCGTGGATGTGGTAGATCAATGGCCTCAGAATCACCTGGGATACTTGTTAAAATTTTAGATCCTAGGCACCTCTGCACGCCTTCTGAACCAGAATTTTGAGGGTATGGCCCAGGGATCTATATTTTTAACAAAAAACCCAGAGGATCTATTTTAGAGCCCAATTCCTTCACCTGTAAAATGGTAAGGGTGTAATAACCACACACATCCCCCCTTTGTTTTGTGGTTGTGATTTAAACCTGAATGAACTGACCAGCAGTGAGCTGGTGCTGCCCAGCTCATGCCTCACTCCATTCAAATCCAACAAGCACCTGCCTTCTCCATCCCAAATCCAAGTGGAAAAAGTCTAGTTTGGATGAAAGCTGGAAATTAGGAAGCCTCGTCACAGAGAGATAGGAAGAAGGTAATGGCCACCATCTCTCCTTGACAATTCAAATCTCTCTTGAGCCTTACAACCACCTTATGAGGGAGGTCAAGTGATTTACCCAAGATCACACAGCTTGTCAATCTCAGACAGCCCGGCAAACCTAAAACTCCCACTCCTAGAGCCTGACCAAGCCCCCAAACACCAGAAGGAACTCAATCATGTAATTAGCCTGGAGAGAGGCCGGCCCCCATTCCATCACAGCTTGCTCAGTGTCAGTCCATGCTTCCTGACAAAGCGGTGTCTGCTGGCCCAGGGAGACAGCACTGACGGTGACTTGTTTATCTTGGCAGCTAAGCTCAGCGTGCACAGTGCATGCTCAGGAAATGGCCACTAAATAAACAAAAGGGATGGGGGACAGATAAATCAGGTATGGGGCTATCTGGTAGAGCTCACAAGTGAGACCTGAGCCAGGATTTCTGAAACTCAAATGGAAAGACAGGGCAGAACAGCAAAAGACATAGACTTGCTTTCAACACACCCCTCCCCCAAGTTCCTTCTGCCCCTACTTCTAGATATGATCCAGAAGCTCTTTTCTAGCTCCTGTTGAAATTTGAATCCAACTTGATCCACACATCAGAGGAGGGAGGGAAAGATGAAAGAATAAATTTGACAAACGGGGAGTCCCAGAAGGGGACCTGGACTTGGGCAGTTGGAATAATCCTGAACTTCACCCTCCTGAAGTTATGAAACTCTCCCCATACCACCCTTTCTGGCCTGGCAGAGGCCAATCCTTCAGAGTTAGGATCTTCCAGGCCCACCCAAAGTCCTCACTTCACCATTCTTCAGCAGGAAGTCCACATCAGTTGTAATCCAGCACCCCTGGTTCAGCGCTCAGGGGATCTGGCACGGGAACGGGCACGGGAACGGTCCCTTTCTGTGTAGAACTGGATGCTCAATCCTGCCCAGTTCTCATCCAGACCTAAGGAAGCTTCCCCACACTTCCCACCTTCATGCCAGCCCTGTTTCACCAACATCAGCTTCTGCTCTTTTACCTTCAGTCCCCGCACCATGAGAAAAGCCTCAGACCCCGACCCCTGGAAGGCCTGGTCTTGCCCAACTCCAGGCAGCCAGCTGGATGAAAAGGCTCCTGGCAGAAAGAAGCCCACCTCACAGACGCGCTCAGCATCCCCAAGCCCCACTAGTTCATTTCTCTGAACCTCCACATACCTGACTATCTGGCAATTTCCAAAGCCGCTACTTTCAGCACCCACAACCCCCAAAAGATCACAATGAGTAGGGGGCTTAGGTCAGGGCACCTCAAGTCAAGGGGCTGGAAGTTGGAAGAAGAATCCTCCTTCCTTCTGGGATTCTTAAGACAAGAGATGAGGCAACTTCAGAGGAATGTGAATTTCTAAGGACTGGGGGTCAGGAAGGAGGAAGTGGGGGGGGGGACACTGCTAAGTGACCTGCCACAGTCATAAGGAAGAGATAAAAAGGAAAGAGAGATGGAAATGGGAAGTGAATAAGGTGAAGGCAAGGCAGATGGGGTAAAAAGTGGAGAAGTTGGCACACACAGACATACGCACAATATACGGGGACTATCAAGTCTTGATCCCTCCCTTCCACCAAACTACATCTGGTGGATCCACAGCAATCTGTCCTCCTCCGCCCATCTTTCCTCCTCCTCCCTGGCTCCTACCTGAGGATGGGACCCTGGAGGTGGCTCCTCTGCACTGGAACAGGGTTTGCCATGGAAATCAAAGTTTCCTACTTCAGAGTATAAAAATGCTGCCCCCAGGGCCTGGGGCCCTTGAGGGAAATGACTCCCTCTTGGGCCCCTGACTTCCTCCTCCAGTCTCAGAACTGAGGACTGACCAAGAGCACTTTGCAGAGGGGAGTAGGAGGGGCCTGGCTAGAGGAAAGGACTGATGAGGCTGACCCGGCCCAGAGCAACTGGGTAAGAGGCCGAGGGAAGTTTCACATCTGAATCAGA
Organism: Scalopus aquaticus; assembly: GCA_004024925.1. NCBI lineage: Eukaryota > Metazoa > Chordata > Mammalia > Eulipotyphla > Talpidae > Scalopus > Scalopus aquaticus. The sequence continues at coordinate 31,549 of PVIJ01004694.1, read as the reverse complement.
CTAAAAACAAGAATCTGTTCTCAGAAGAATCCCAGAAAGGACAGAAATAGCACAGGCCAGCCCCTTGCTCTGAGGAGGTGGGGCTCCTCTTTGAGAAGAGGTTAGCAGCGGGTCCAAGGATGCGCCGACAGGGACGCATCCTGGTGCTGGTCAGTGGAGAGGAAGCCATACCGGGAGAAGGGGCCCTGCAAGAGCCCCCAGAGGGCTGAGGCACTTTCAGTTCTCTGCTAGGGTCGTTTTTCCGGGTCATTCTCTAAAATGAGCTTTGCCTCATCTGAAAGAATGGAGGTAGGCGAGAAAGAGAATTCGAAACTGCTAGGCAGGAGCTCGCTTAAGCTAGGATTCAGGGGCCCCTACGCTCAACGGGGAGGGAACACACTCCCCCCCGCCCCCCCCCCCCAAGCAGTGAATGAAGATTTAACCACCGAAACCAAGAGGTTGGACAAGTTACTTCAACACTCACAACTTCAGTTTTCTCATCTGTAAAATGGGAACTGGGAGAGAACTAAATAAACTGGGGAGCGATCAACTCAGCCCAAAGGGAGAAGAGAACTGATGGGGTAGTCCAGGGTAGAGGAGAGATGGAGAGGGGGGCAAGGGACCAGACCCCACTCCATCTCCTGGCTTTGTGCTCCGCTCGGGCTGGGCAGGAGAGGAGCGGGCCTCTGCGGCTCCCAGTGGACTTGCGCACACGGCCCCAGCCCTCCCCGATTGGCTGTGCGATGACGTCACTGAACACGTGCATTGGGGCCGCGATTGGTCAGCCGGGGTGCTGGGCGGGGCTAAGGAAGAAAAACCCGGGTGAAGCCGCCAGCCTCCAGGGAAGTCCCACGCGACAGCAACCTCCTGGCTTTAAGGTCCAGGGCCCGGGAAGATGTGGCCATGAGGAAAGGGGGCAGGCTTGTGGCGACAGCGTGACGGAGGACGAGAAAAGAGAACAGGCCAAGAGCCAGGACTTTGTGCCGGGAAGCCGGCTCTCCCCCAAAGCAGGGAGAAATTAAAATACCTTGTCACTGTGCCAAAGCCTTGAAAGATTATAAACAAATGAAGTTTGGGAACCTGCTGTTTCTCAGCTCCACTGTGTGCTGGGACAAGGAGAAGTGGGCTTCAACAGCAGCGAGAACAATGGAGGTTAAATATCTACAAGTTGTTTTCTAGTGAGCGCCTGGTAGCTGTGAAGCAGGGATGCTGCCAATTTAGGGAGAAAGGAAACCAACTCTCTGAGGCACATACGGACACACACACACACACACACACACACACGCGCGCGCGCTGGGTAGTGTTCTTTAGAGAGAAGGACTAGACTCAGAGTTAGAAATCCAGAGCTGCCACCCAGGCACGAGAGACTGTCTTTGGCCTGCAGGCCAAGTACTTCTTGCTTGGAGGAAGAGGGAGAGGGGGCAGGAGGAGCCAGCTGCACTCAACCTGGAACACCAACACTCAAGCCAGGCAGGCCAGCTCCCCTCCCTCACCTGACTCCAGCCTCTTCCCCTAATTAAGCAGCCATTAATCTCACCCTTCCTACTGAAAAGTAGACTTTTAGACTAGAAAAGTTTTGGAGAGGATCTTTTGTATACCCCCTGCCTTCTTGTTCAATAGAACCAAAGCTGATGAGCCCAGTGACTGCCCAGCACCACACCCCACATGCACGTGCTGCCCGGCTCAGCCTAATGTTACCATTAACGGTTCCTGGTAAGGAACAGCATTGGTCAACCAACATCCCCGGAAAAAGTTTCACACATACTCACATATATACACACACACCCCACACTCTACCTCTGCCTGAGCTAGAGATGATCCCCTGAATGGGAGGCAGAGCACAGAGATGACGACCCCAGTTAAAAGTCTGCTTAGATTTCCTTTAGCCTGGAAATTTAGTTTAAAAGTAGAAAGGCACCCAACCATTATGCCTCCCCCTCTCTGACCCATCCCCCCATAACCCCACCTGCACTGAAGAGTGGGAGTTGGGACAGGGAGTGAACAAAGGATCAGGGACTCTGTTTCTGGTCAGGGGAGAGGGTATGAGGGAAGGAGTAGCTGGAAGGGGGGTGGGTGACAATGGTGTTGAGAAAGGTTTAACTGACTGATCTCAAGGCTCTGTAATCTCAGAAACTGAAAGAACCTGGAAAGTCATCTCAACACAATAGAAAAAGAAGATGAATTAAAGTCATCTTTTTGCCTAGACTTGATCACATATGCAACCTTGGGCAAGTCACTCCTAGCTACAGTGTCCTTGTCTGTGAAATAGGTAAAATCCCTGCTTTGCAGAATTCTCACACGACCAAATGAGAGCATAGTTGATGGTGCCTTGGAACTAAAAAGTGATAGATGATGCAAAAGATTATTATTTAGTCTCACCCTTTGTTTAGTTACTTCCACAAATGTCCATTAAGAGTCCTCCAAAGACTAAGTCCCTCATACCCACCCTTGTGCCCAGGACCACTGATGCAGAAAAGCCAGGTTGCCCACCAGCACCATCCAGATTGCCTGGGGCTTCCTCCACCCCAGCTCCTTATCCCACTGGGCCCAGGCGACAGTGAAGCAGAAGCCAGAGAATGTGCAAAGCAGGGAGCCCTGGGAAACCAAGAACAACCAGATCTCCCCCTTACCAACACACAGCTCCCCTCACTCCCCTGGGTTCCCATTGCTATACAGTTCTGGCAGCTGGCTGGGCACAGTGGCGGGGGTGGCTCCAGAGATAAAAATATCCCCCCTGGTGACAGAAGTGGGGTTCCATCCTGGGAGGCAGCAAGCCTCAGGTTGACATGGCAGCAGTGCTGAGCTCCCTAGGACTGGACAGATGAGCTAAGGGGGAGGGAGAAGGAGGCTGGGCCTTGGGGGGAGTGTGCAGAAAAAAGAAACCAGGGGGTGGAGAGAGATGAGGGAGAGAGCAAGGGGGACTAAGGTTGCTGGAGGGAAGGAAGGGAGATTTGAAAGGTGCTTTCGAAGAGGATCTGGGAAAAACTGAAGCCGAACACAGTGCCAGCCAGAGGGCAACCCCTCCGCCTCCCTTTCTCACAGGTGTTCCCAGCAACAGTCCAGCGCGGATCAGATGAAGAAGGGGGGTGTCTGAATGGCTTAAGCTTTGACCCAGAGTAACAAGAACCCAGATACCCCATCTCCTAACACAGCACCGGAGTCACCACGCTCAGTCCCTGAGAGAGGGAGGAACTGGAAGGGTAGGCCAGTGAGAGGAAAGCTACTCGGAGGCAGCTCAGGACTCCGTCCAGAACTCTCTCTGGCTCACTTGTCTTCCCCGCTTCTCCCTCCCTGCACGATTTAATTCTGCTCATTAACCACCTCCACATGGACCACCCCATAAGCCCTCCAAACTACATCCCAACAGATGTTCTCAGCAGATGCCCTGCTTCCAGGGGGCCTAACAGATGTTGAAGGCGGCCTGGGATGGGAACGTAAGTTGGAAGCTTGGCAAGGGACTGGCTGCAGGTGTGATGCACTGGACTGTGGGTCTGCAAGACTTGGGGCTTGTTGCAGCCCTGCACCCCCACCTTACCAACTATCTCTGGGTACCAGTTTCCTCCTCTGTAATATGTTTTGATTCTCAAATTCAGTGCCTGGGTTGGAGGCACAAGGGAAGTAGAATAACTGGGTCTTACTTTCTGGTTTCAAGTTCATCCCTTCTAACTTGCTCACAGATTCACACACACACACACACACACACACACACACACACACACACACACACACCTAACCTGTTTAAAGGAAAAGGGTAGCTTTCGTCTTTATCATAGGAAGGTCTAGCCTCCGTGACCTTTCCAGGAAGTTCTCTGCACATCTACCTTCAGTCCATCTTGCTGCAATAAAAATAATAGTAAATTTTCTTGGCATTTCAGAGAACAGAAAGAGAGAAATCAGGCAGGACAAAGAAGACTTTGGAGTGAGTTTGGTGCAATTTGCTTTATTATACTTCTTTCAGATTAGAATTTCTAAATCTTTGCAGAGAGGTGGTAGGATTTAGGGGGCTTAGCAACACCACTGGCATGTGTGTTCGTTCAGCAGGGGCCCCAAGAAGTTTTCAAACCAGGTCGGTATAGCGGAGAAAACCAGGGCCATAGCGCCAAGTTAGATATACAAGAGCTGATAAACAGGGGAGCAGAGAAACCAGGGAACAGGAATGAAAGCGAAGTGTCTCTGGCCCCCAGGCCTGACTCTCAGGGAATCACTAAGCCCCCTGGAAGCCACACTCACTTATCAACTTAAGCGGTGCCAAGGCCAGCTGGGAGCCTAATCATCCCGCTGCAGCCACCATACTTATTTGCAAACTTCTTATTGTGGCTGCAGAATCGACTGACCTGGGAAACTGACTGCATCTAACAGCACCACCTGAAGCACCTCCTGCCCACCTCTCCTTCCAGCCCCCAGTTCTCTCCCTGGGTACACCCTGCTCCTTTTCCTGTCATGCCTGCTTCTCTAACCAAACCCGTCACAGTTCCCTCAGTGGACTTCTGCCAGGTCTGGGATGCCAAAGAAGAATTCAAACCTGATGTTTTCTTCCCAGAAGGGAATCAGCTCCATAGTTGCAGCAAGGAGGGAACAGCTGAGGTGGGGGGGTGGGGGGGATATGAGAGCTAGAGGGACTGGCATTGTGGGACAAAAACACTCCCTGCTTGAACAGATGCCAACTGGATTTTCTCCTTTTCCCTTCGCAGTAGTTCTTCTTCCCTTCAATTCCCATTTTGCCCCTCTCAATAGTCCCAAGATTCTCTCCAGTTCCTCAGACCATTACGTCTTCCTCCCTCAGGGAACGGGCTCATTACTGAACAACCTCCAGTCTGCCAGCGTCTCACCGCACTCCACCTGCTGCCCTGGTTTTGTGCCTGTTCTCTGCCCTGTCCTGAAGAGTGGAAATTAGTCACTCAACTTCCGTACTTGAGAAAAGCAGTCCTCTGAGATCCAAAGGCAATTACTTGGCTTCCTCCCCAGAGGAGTTAGGAGGACGGGATCACTGGGAAGGCATAAGAAAGACCTGGCAGAATGTACGGGTTGAAGCTGCACGCCTAAGGAGACCCCAAAGGGGGCCTGCAGCAAACTCACCCTCACCACAACAACACCTGGGCCAGCCTGAGCCCTGGGGGGGTGGGGGTGGGGGTGAGATCTTTTGACTCCGAGCCAAGGTGAGGGAGGAGCAGGAGAACAAACAGCGAAAGTGAGCAGGTCAGGGAAAGGGATGGGAGCAAGTGAGAAAGTGGAACAGAAAGGAGAGCAAAACAGAACCTGGCCGAGAAAGAGAAACCAGAGGAAATGGGAGCAGGGGAGCGAAGAGACAGGAAAGAATGCAGGAAGTCTCCAGGAGGGGGAAGCAGAGGGAGCAGAGGTTGGCAACAAATCCTCTTCAGTGGTAGCTTTAAAGACGTGAAAGAGAGGGAAAGACCTGTTTCCAGGTTCCCTGCTTCTCGCTCCCAGTTTGATGGGAATGGCCCAGAAGAGGGGACGATGGGAAACAACCATTCACTTCACTGACTTCGGGAACTCCCTGGGCAGAGCCCCCGGGGAAAGAAGACGAGAGCTATCCAGGCTTCTCTCCTACTCATCTCACTGGGCCAAATAGACTCCCCAACCTACTTCACCCTCCTCCTGGCCAAAGTGATAAATGCAACCTCATATGTAGAATCTTTGCTCATCTTTTTCTGCCCAGTCTCCTGGAGCTTCTGGGCAAGCAGAGTGAGATTTGGGTTTAAGGCACTTGAGAGTCTTTAAAACTGGATGTGGCATACCTGGTCATATCACCCCCAGCCTAGGGACTGCAGATAAATACCAGAGGGGAATTCCTCCAATGCTCATAGACTCCATGGCAGTCCCCAGGCGCCCAACACCCACCATGGCCTAGGACTGCAAAGGCTCAGCTCCGGTTTGAGTATTGGGGGAAGGAATGATAAGGAATACACCTATGGTCATCAGCAGCCCACACCCTTTGTAGGACAGCCCTCCTCCTCACCTGCTGCAGACACCCATACATCATCAAAACTCTTCCAAATCACGTCCCAGACACTGGGGCTCAAACCCACTAAGTACTTTATATCCCTGCCTCTTGAATCTTTCTTTTCTCCCTTTCCAACCAGTGGTCACTTCCTCATTTCCATTCCCCTGCCTCTTCACACAGTAAGTTCTCCCATGCTAGAAAAACTCCAGACTTTATCATTTATCATTTAAAGACCCCTTTCATATGGATGACAGCAAATGAAAAACAGATTCAGAGAGACTATTTGGCTTCAAGATCCCATAGCTAGTAATTGGCAGAGTAGGAACATGAACTCATACTTAAGTATCTCAATCTTCTCTATGTTCTTCCACCACCCTTGTCTGCTCCCTATTCCTTCCAACTACCTATTCTGACCAGTGGCTGGTGTAGTTCTTCCTTTGGTGTGAATATTTATTTCCCTTATCTCTGCTCTGCCCATTCACCTCATTGCAGGACTTTTCCATCATCTACCACTCAGAGATGCCCTATTCAAGACAAAGCTGATGGGGGAAATAGAGATCTGGAAGACAGCTGATGGCAGGAGGGGTATAAAGCCCAGAGATGAGAGATTCCCTTGGTCAGGGCTGGAAACAAAGGAGAAAGAGCTGATCCAAGGAGGAACATGCTAAAAATCATCCCCCCAACCAAGGTCTGGGAGAAATGATGCTCCTTTTTCCCCAGAGGTTCAGGAAGCCCCAGTTTATCCTGTAATCTTCACAGCAGCTCCACAGCCATATGCAGAGAAAGGAGAATGACAGCACAGTTTTCAAAACTGGTAAGAGCTACAGAAAGATCACTCCATGGGGCATATACAAAATGAGGACAAAAGGTGGGATAAATCAGTGCTGCACCCAGCCCAGTCCCTCAACTTCCTCCTCCTGTACATTTGATCTCCCCAGGATTGTCCAAAAACTGGAGTGTGTCACAAACACACACACACACACACACCTCACACATACATATCATTCCATTGCCTACACACATCATTTCCTCCATACCTAGGACATATTTCAGGCGGTCGCGTAAGTGCTTACCTCCCTAACATATTTATTACCACCCATGCCATTTATAAACATAAAAACAGACATCACCATGGAGCGCTGACTCCACAAACTGTGCCCGGCACGCACATCAACCTTTATGCAGACACACATATGTACATGCCAGGATTCACAATGCCATCCCGACGCATCTCAATGCACAGTGCTTCTGTGCTCTCTCCGCAACACCTTTAGTTTCAGGTTCGGTCCTGAAGTCCACAAACCCCAAGCCTTTTATACATCACCCTCTCAAAAAGCAACAAGAAAATGTCCCTTTCATCCCTCCCCATTTTCTGCTCCTCCCCCCCTACCCAGGAACACATGCATCACAGAATCAGAAACATGACAGGGCTCCATGATTAATACACATACATGCACTGATTCATTTGTTCATTACTTCATTTAACAACGTTTGTTGTCAGTTATATTCCAGGTGCCACACTAGACTCTGATGAAACAAAATGAGCAAAAATAATCCCCAACTGGGTCCTTGCTCCAGCTCAGCTATAATGACCTTGAACCACAGCTTAGGCTATTAAGCTTAGACCTTGGGATTCCTGAGTGTGTACTATGTGGATAAAGGAGAAGAGAAAGAGACTGTGTCTATTCTATCCCAAAGGAAAAGGGAAATTCTGGCTGTAAAATTCCAAGAGAACCTAGTGCAGAGAAGAGAGTGATACTTGTACTATGCTGAGAGGGAGAATTCATATCTTTGCTTCTGCTGTCTGTGTAAGCCCTCCAAAAAGATTAGGCAGAACCCGGAGTGGTAGAGTTTTACCACTTGGATGGGTGTAACAAACAACAAACAAGGTGTCTTCTCCACGCTTTAGTCTACTGTATGGAATTCAACCAGATTACAAACTCCATGGAGGCAGGAACTGTGTTCATTTGTCCAGCACTAGATCCCCAGCACCCTGCACCCTTCCTGGCTCAAGGGAAGCACTCAATTAATGGTTGTTGAATGCATGAAATAAACATGGCAAATGAACCTCTGTTTTTAGTTTTTCTTAATTCACAAAATCACAGAAAATCCTTTCTACACAATTTACCCTCCCCCACACTTCTGAGGCCCTCTAGTCTCTGAGAGGGCTGGGCAGGCAAGTCAGATCCTTCTTCCTAGGACTACAGATGCTGACAGTCATCCCAGTGAACCCATCATCTCCAGACTGCCTCTCCCAGCTTCTCTCATGCCTCAGCTTATTAGTCTGCTTAGTCAGGAAAATTTTCCTGCTGGATAGAGGTGAAATCCCACAGTCAGACTCTCCAAGTCATATGCTCCAGATTCTGAGTTTATCCTTGACAGAATCATAATGTGGGAAACAGAATTCCTGGATGCCCTTCCCAAAAAGAAATTTCGTTGCGCCAATGTATTAGTAGGGGCTTTTCAACAAGAGACAAAAATACCAGGTCTGGACTCCCTAGAGTCTAAATGTTGTAGATTAGAAATTAAAAGGGCAGAGGTGGATGGGATATGTTGAGTAGGGGAATCAAAGCATATATATATATAAATGTATATTCCATCTGTCTTCATTTCTATTTAGTGCCCAGTCCTGAGTTAATCACATCCACCATTCTATTTGCAAACTAAACCAGCCCTTTCTACCCAGATCCATTTGGGGACTGGTGGTGAGTGGGGATAGAGGTGTCTATTTCCATTTTTAAAGGGATGGCCTTCTTTGCTTACCTCTTCAGAAACTATTCAACCACTGAAAGTTGAGGAATTTCTCTCTCCTATTCAGCAAAAGTTCTAAATCCTTTTCTTTGCCTTCACCCATATGCAAAGTTCCCAGTATTCAAACAGGGCCAAATCCAGTCAGCTGTCAATTTGGGATCTACCTTGGTATCACATTCTTTCTCTGCTTTAAGAGAGTAAGATTGGGAATCTATTCCTGGCGATTAGTAATGAGAAGATGGAACTTTTCTGAGATTGCTGGAGTAAAGACCAGAATAATCTAATCGACAAGGTTAGTGATCCTTGTCCACCATGATATCCTGAAGGACATCTCAGCATACTCTAGAAAGTCAGATGCTCCTACTCCCTTCTTTCCTGAGGTTCTAATGCCTCTTTTCGGGCATCTTCTCTTGCCCTGGGCACATGTCACACTGAAGGGAGAAATAACAATTTGCTTCCAGGAAAGACTTTTAGAAAGGTGTGGGAGATAGCAAAACTGGTAAAACCTGCCTCCTCTTTTGCAGGCCCCATTACCTAGAATAGAGGCCAGAGAAGTAGATGATGAACCACCAGTGCAAGACACCTTGGTTTTTCCTTTTATAAACACTGAGGTCCCTTCTTTGCCTTTCAACCACTTCCTTACCTGCCCTTCTTCCCAGCTTAGTTAAATTAACAGAGTTTAGTTTTCTATCAAGAATCACCCAGTGCTCCTCCCAACAAAAATCAATTCAATTCAGTGTTCCATTTCTTCATGCCAGAACTCATTCCAAGGCTTCGCTTCATAGAGCCCAGCAAATGCCACTGGCTAGAGGCAGCAAAAGAGGGCAAAGCACATTTGGATTCCAACTCCTGTGGCCCACTATGCCTCAGTTCTCCCTAAGGCCTTTCTAAGCAGCCGGTGCATAAAGCAGACCTACCAGCCCAATATAAAGGTATCATCTTATCACCACAGGTGAAGTATTTAAAGAACAACACAATCATAAGCATCTCTCCCTCTGCCAGAATCCCAAAATGGAAAGCTTTAGAGCTCACTACGGGAGATATTGGGGAAGGAGCTGGGTTTAGGGACTATGTTTACTGTATTTCCTCACTAAACATCTACAGCCTTTTTCCTGAGGCCAGGAAGAGGGGCAATTTCCTTGTTCTCTGATTAAGAATCAACAGACTGTGGAGAGTACCCAATGGCAGCTGACTGGGAGATAAACCTGGTGCATGGCTGGTCTTTGACTCAATCCTCTCCTCCTTTTAGGAAAAGGAAGAAAAGTTCCTTTTCTCCACACAGGCTGGAGTATGGGATACCTGAGTCCTTCCGTCCCCTGTTTATTCCTCCCCATATGCTCTCATTCTGCAACAATAAGAAAAGATGCCTAAATGCATTCGCAACAAGCAACAAAAAGGTTTTGATAGTTACCTTGCCCCTGTCAATCAACCTTTCTTCCCCCACCCCAGGTGGGCACTCCACCCCTTCTCTACATCCCAGGTGGATATGCAGAATGGGTTTCCAAGCTCCAAGAGAGATGAGCAGCTCGGGTATGGGGTGCCCCCACCCCCACTCCCTGTAGGATGCAGGAGACAGAAACCACCTATCCCGACTGAGATCCCTATAACCCACAGGTTGGCACAACTCTCCCCGTGCACTAGATCTGCAGCTATGTGCAATCACTCCACACGCATCACTGTAACCCATGGACATTCATGCACATATATATGATGTGTCTCACATCTTTACAACATTGCACATGGATATGTGTGAGTCAACCTGGCACCTCCTGCATGCTGCCGGTCTGCAGCCCTACCACACCGCACATACTGTGCTGCCACTGCACGCTGCGTGTGCCACTAGGGGGGTGGAGGGGTGAGGGGTCCACAGGCGCAGGCACAAAGGTACCTTTGCAACTCCTAGTCCCACGCCAACCCGCAGGCTTTTTCCGCACATGCCTTGCACATGTGGCCTGGCCACGGGTGTCAGGGCAGCGATTTCCTCGCACCTGCCAACATGTGTGCCAACCCGCTCCGGCTGCCCACCCCCCCCACTCCCCTTGCAGGCTACCTAAAATCTCTCCCCCCCTCACCCACCTCCCGGCCAGGAACTCACAGAGACCGAAGCTTAATCCACATTTTCTTGCTGGGGGCTGACTTCAGCTCCAGGGGTGACGGGCAATCCGACTCCAGCATCTCGGGAGGGCTGCGGGGGGACAGCTCCATTCTCAGCTTCTGTCTACAGAAGGGAAGGAGAAGACAGCACCGCGGCTCAGCCTCAGACCCCAGCCGGGAAACCCTCGCCCGCCCTCCCAGCCCCTTCCCACCTGCAGCTGGCGTGGACCAGCCAGGCCGGTGGATCTAGGCTCGGCCCAAGCTGGCAGAGCTGCAGTTCCTGCGGCTCCTCCTCTCCCGCTGCCCAGCCGAGCTCTGGGCTCCCAGTCCAAGCTCTCCGCGCCGCCGCCGCCGCCGCCGCCGCAGCTGAAGCCGCCGCGCGCTGCCAGAGCCGCCTCCTCGCCTCTCTCCTCCTCCCGCGACCGGGTTCCCTCCCTGTGCTCCTCCTCCCTTCTCCTCTGCCTGCCCGCAAGTCTCTCACTCCTGGCAGCCACTCCTCCCCCTCCCGAAGGAACGATTGGAAGCTGGGGGCACACAATCCCAGGAGCGCCCAAGGGCGAGAGCACGCACACAGGCGCCCGGCAGGAGATGCTGCGTGTGCCGGCGCGGGTGGATGTGAGTGCGTGTTTACATAGCGCAGTGCTGGCGGCAGGCAGGTCTTCGATGGGGGTGGCTGTGTGGGTTCCCTCGGTGAGTTTCTTGTGTATGTGCGTGTTTTCCTGTTTCCACGTGTGCCTAGGCGCCTGTGCGTCCCATGTTTGAGGGAAGGTGGAGGACGAGTCCTCGATCCGTCTGGGGAGCTGGGCACTCTGGCTGAGTGAAACTACCCACAGTCAGAATCCAGCCCCAGACCCTCACACTTGTGGTCCGCCCTTGATGGGAAAATTTTGGGTCTGCCCTGAATCCCACCACACTCCTCCGTTGCTTCCCTTGGTCTTCCTGACATGTCTCTCCTCTAGCTTTCTAGGCGCTTCCAACAGAACAGGCAGTGCCATGTCTCCTTTAACTCTCTACAACTCTGTAAGGGTCAGGAAATCATTCCTGTATCACATCTAGACCCCCTCCTCTAGCTGTTCCAGTTTATTTCCTCTTATTCTGTCAGAATGAAATCTAATGGTTAAGAGCCCAGCACAAAACCGCCTCACTTCTTAAAACATTTGCAGAATCAATGACCTTAATTTGAACTCAAGACTGTAAAGGAGCAAAGCCTCTTCCATTCAAATGAGTCCTCCCTAGGACTCTTGCAGGATACACCTCTCTCCTGAGGAGCCTTCTGCTCCTTAGCGACCACCTACTTAGGCATTGGGAAACGTTTTTCAACAGAAAGTGGAGATGTATTCACTAAGTGCTGGATCCAAAATGGGTTACTAATCCATGATCCCAGAATGTGGGTTTTCAAGAATTCTGGCGATGGAAGGGGAGAGGAGTGGGGGGTGTTCAGAAGGAGGGATCTACTCCATTCTAAAAATCAGGTAGAGGCTTCCCCATTCTAAGCAAAAGTGAAGGGGCAGGGTAAAGACTCTCAATCAGGTCGGGTCAGGCCTTCAGATCTGGCAGGATAGAATGATCAGCAGAACCAGGTCTCAGGAAGCACAGAGGCAGAAGGAGATGGCAGAGTCAGAGATGAAGGAAAAAAACACTGGGACTTGCCCCTCTGGCCCATCTTCCTTCAGCTCCCAACCTCCTTTCCCTTTTGCCAGAGGAACAGTCCCAGCCGAGACAGAGCTGCTTCTGAGAACTGTGACAGACTCCTACACAATCCAGTTCTCAAAACTTGAGAGCAATACCCTTCCTTATCAACTGGAAAAGAACGGGCTGGAAACTACAAAAGAATTGCAAATTAGGATTAGCGCAGAAGTGCTCTAATTAGGAAATTAGAGCTAGAGAACTTCCCAAATTAGGTAGGTATTTTAACTAGGAAGGAAAGAGGCAGGAGATTTATTTCCAGAGGGGTCTCTAGACACTTCTTGCCAGCACAGTGGCGTGTCCTATCCTTCCCCTTCCCCGGCCCCAGTTCCTAACTCATTTAAAGAAAGGGAAAATTCATCCAAAGAAAAAGTTATTCATGAAAGAGACATTAGAATCCATCTAGTCTAATCCCCTTCATTTAACAGGAGGAAATGAAGCCCAGAAAAATCATACAGTCCAGTATGGAGAAACTGAGCAAGGACAAGGCCAGGGCCAAGTCTCCTGGTCTTTTTCTAGTGCCTTTTCCATCCTGTGGCTTTCTTTTTATTTTTTTTTTTTTAAGATTTATTTATTTATACATACAAGCCGGGGTACAGACCAGAGGTGTGGGGCGGCGAGAGGGTTCACCAGAGACAGAGCAGGGAGCAGCACAGGCAGATCAGAAATACACTACTGAGGGGAGCAGCGGGCGAGGCAGGAGAGGTCTGCTGCACCATGTGGGATTCTCCCCGGCCGGGCGTCGCTGCTGCCGACAGCTCCACAGCGCAGCGCCCAACCGCTGCGCCACCAGGGAGGGCCCTGTGGCTTTCTTTTTAGTCACCAGTCCTGGTTTTGTACCTCAACCTCATTCCTCTCGTTGTGATCCCATCCCATTTCTGCCTTACTCTATCTCTAAAGAGATGTTTAAAAAACACAGTATATTAGCTCCATTCATAGGTGCAAGAGAAGACTATTCTCTCCACGTCTTTTCCTTACAGTCCCCACTCCCACCTCCCCCAAGGCTCCTTGGGCTCAAGCTCATTCCTCTTCTTTTCAACTTCTCAACTGCCCCTTGCCCCTTGGACACACTGCCTCCTCACTCCCCTAACCCCACAATCTGTTCCAACAAGCTTTGAGTTTGATAGAGACCAAAAATGATGCCTTGGCAGCGGTGACGGATGGATGTGATCTGCCTCCTACGGGAATGCTATTTAAAGGGGAGGCCTCACAATCCTCTCCTTCCAAACTGACAAGAGAAAAGCCTGCTCCTCAATCTCTCCAGAGCTGCAAACTCAGCTCAAGTTAACTTCTGACTTCCCCAACTGCACCCTGGCCTGCTGCTCCTCGCTTCCTATTCAGGTGGGAGGGAGACTTGACAACTCACTGAGGTGTGGGGGCTGAGGGGGGCTCATCTTCATCTCCTTTGATGACAGGTACTTAAGAGGAGCGGGAGGCCCTGTGGGGAGGACTGGAAGAACACTCTTCCCCCACCCCCAACCGCGTGAGTGCATTTCAACCATGTGCTAGCTTCTTCTCAAACTTTGTTGGAGAAGAACTGATATGAGCATGAGGACCTAGGATTAAGGAAGTCTTGTCCCTGATTGGTACTTCCCTCCATCCTGGGTCCTGATGATCAAACCACAGTTGTTTTCCTCCTCCCAAAGTGCCTAAGGGTACCCGGCCCCAGCCCCCGTGGCACTTTAAGGCTGCACTCACCTGCCCACCGGCCTGAACACATGGCGGGGCGGGGCAGGGAGGGGGGAAGCAGTGTTTTCACTGCCCACAGGAAAGGGAGCTCCTGGCAAGCATCCCGCCTGAGCCCTGGTGGGAGGGATAATTCCTTCTCACTGCTGCAAACGAGTTAATGGAGATTTTAATGAAAACACTGCACTAATGAAAATGCTGATGCTAGAACCTATTCTCTGCCTGCAAAACAATCAGGGTCAGAATTTCTCCCAGAGACCTTTCTCATTTCCTTCTAGGTCTAAATAAAGAGAGACCTAAGAGTAGAAATATTCCATAGTTGATCGCATGCCCCACTGTAAGGGTCCAAGATCAGCTGGCCAAGGAGGCACGCTGCCTGAAATGCTGCCATTGTGCCCCGCAACCTCCCCTGTCCCTTCACCTCCAAGTATTCACTTTTTTGTTTGCATTATGTTGAATTCCAAAATTTTACAAAAGGAGAGCAGATTTGTGTTGCCAGGGGTTATGGAAGGAGGGGGAAATAGCTGTGGCTATAAAAGAACCCCTGAAGGATCCGGTGGCAATGGAGTTGTTTGGCATCTGGACAATGGCGGCAAGTGCTGATGCCGATCTGTGACAAAGCAGCACAGAACTAAACTCACACACACAGGGAGACAAGTGTCAGTGTAAGTAAAACTGGGGAGATGTGATGAAGAGCAGCAGCTTATGTCGATGCCCCGGTTATGACAGCACATTACAGTGCAGCGCCAGGTCACTGCTGAGGGAGACTGGTAAAGGCAGATAGGGGCCCTCTGTTATTTACACACACACACACACACACACACACACACACACACACACATACACACACATACATACATATATTGTGTGTGTGAAGAACTAGGGTGTAGGCCAGAGGTGCAGGGAGTGAGAGGATTCACCAGAGACAGAGTGGGGAGCAGAACAGGCAGATCTACTGAAAATCACTGCTAAAGGGAGCAGCGGGCAAAGGGGAGGTCCCTGGCCGGGGATCAAACTCAGGCCACAGTGGTGATAGTGCTAAGACTTAACCCCCTAAGCTACCAGGGAGGCTTCCCTCTGTTATTTCTTACAAGAGTTTGTAGATTAACTATCTCAAAAAATTTCAATTAGAATAAATAAAAGATGTCATGTCTACCTTCTGTTCCCCTCCAGCAACTCATCTCCTACATTTTAAAAGGTTTTACATGCAGAGGGGAAAATCTTCTGTCTCCTCAAGAAGATCCCAGCAGAGACACAAGGTCTAATGGTAGTTCTTCAGGTACCTCTCAATCTTCTCTTCCCTATCAACTCTGCCCTCAGTCTCGATAAACCTGACCCTGCATCTCTCCTTATAATATAAAGCCCTTTCCATAGCAAGGAAGCAGGCAGTTGAGGAATAAATACAGAGATCCCATATTGCTTCCATCCTAAATAGTAGACAGTTGTTGCTAAGAAAAACTAGTGCATTGATTATTGGCACAAAGTTAAAGTATTGACAATGCCTGGGTCTCGAGAAATAAAGATCAAACACACACAAAATCCAAAGACAACTATCAAATAGCTTTAATGTAGGCCAAATGGTTTTGCTGAAAATCAACTTCCTTCCAATTTGTTTCCCTTTTATCGTGGAAGTACAGACATAACCCTAATTAATCAGCTAGCTAACTACATTTGCCCATTCCAACCATTCTAGACCGGTGACATGTATGAGCTATTGCTCCGGCCCTCCCTGCAGTAGGCACACAGAAGTGATGCATGGGAGGCACTGTTTCCTGCCATGGATTTAACTAAGCCTAGTAACTGCTATCTTGAATGCCCCAGGCTTGTGACACTTGAAATTCCAATTAGTGCAGAAAAGGGCTAAGTTGAAACAGCTTGTACTCCCTCAAGTATACCTACTCTCAGGGCCTTATAACCTAATGAGGTCTATGAAATTTAAGATCTAGAAGAGAAATCCCTGCCTAGAGCAACAGAGGTATCCAGGATGACAGAGGGATCTGGGTTAAATAAGTCCCTGCAGGTAGGCGGGAGAGTACCCCTAAATGGTTTGGAAGGGAAACCAACGTGACTCGGGTCCAATTAGTCATAATGTCACTTCAACTTGACCTAGACTGTCCCTGGATTGTGACAATATCAGAGAAAAAGCAGGTGAGGTCAAGGTTAAAGAAATGAGGGCACTTACTCCGAACCCACAAGGTATGAGAGAGCACATGGGAGAGCCAGGCACAGTGAAAGTCTTTCCAGAGCACCTCCTCATTGCCCCTGTAGGGAACAGAGCTAGAGGCAGAGGCAGAGACCCAGTGACTCCTAAAAGGAGACCCCATGAAAGAAAAGAGGGGTTCTATCACTACCACTTTACAGTAGGAGCAGGCCGAATGTTTGCTGAACATATTTGGAAAAGGAAGAGAGGAGATAATCGTACTAATGAATGTGGAGGAGACAATAGCAGCTCCAGTGGGAGGATTATAAGCTCATTATGGTTTAATGTGATGATTGATCATCTCTGCCCGCCAGCATTATCCTAGAATAGTGATGAAGGTCGGAGAGACCCATGCCAGTCACAGCTCAAGCTCTGGTCACCAGAGGATAGAAAACATACTTCTAAGTCACTCTTTTTTCTTTTTTTTTCATTGTAGGAATTCACACACATGGCCTCAACTCCCTGTTTCTAAACTGTCCTCCATCCCCCAAGCCTGCCACTACTTCTCTGATTTCTCAGCCTGGAATTGTTCTGTGTGCTTGTCATCAGCTCTGGCCCCCGACCCTCTCCCTAGTGACCCCACCCCATGAGAAAGTGGCCACAGTGTCCAGTAGGGCATGGGTTTAGGCAGATCCAAAGGTTCCTTCAGTGGGTACTAGCTGGCACTCGGTTCAGGTGGAAGACCCGGGATACCTCCCGATAGGCATTTCGAAGCAGGACATAAGGGAAGCAGGACTCCAGCATGTCCAAGGTCAGGAAGGATGACTCCTCCACCACCTAGAAGAGAAGAGGCCGAGGGCAAGAAAAGAAGGTCAGGTAGGGCCTATTTCCATGACACTGTTCTTCATTCCGTTCCCTGGGTCCTTAGAGTTACAAGCAAGCAGGGGTCCACGTCACATTCCCTCCTTCCCCCTCACTGGGTTTAGCTCTAGGAATGCAATGTGGCCTCTTCAGCTCCATTACAGCAGACCCTAGGTCCCTCACAGGTGTTCTATGAAGGGTTCAGAAGCAGAAGATAGGGAGGAGTCATTTCTCTATTGGCAGAAAAACTCCCGTTCTCTCCCATTCCGGATGCTAAATCGTATGTGGGCGGGCAGCACAGATGCAGGTAGGAATGGCTGAAAGTGTCAAAGACAATGCTTTGCAGAGAAGGAAATAATTGCCACTGCAGGCCGAGAAAGGGGCCTGAAATCCACACGGGTCCCTGTGAACTGGGCCTGTCTCCTCTCTCCCTCTCAGTACAGCGCTTGGGGAACAGTAAGGATGCTGCATAAAGGAGCAGGCATGATTAATTAGTTTAATTAGAAGCCTGTGTGCTGTGGTAATCCCAGCAGCCCCCACAGCCAAGCAGAAAGATAGATCAGGATGCTGGATAAGACTGAGGGGGTGGGGACGGGGCACATATTCGCAAGAGGAGCATAGCCTAGCCTTGGCCGGAGGGTCCCAACCCCAAGGAAGGAACAGGGGAGCATCCTTCAGTTCTCTCGAGGCTATGGGACTGAGAAACATACCCTGGAGAGAGTACCCTTCCTCCTCTGGCAGGTCACATGGTAGACCCTCCCCAGTGTGTCTGGTATTTCAAGTACTGAAAATTCAGTCAGGAAAGAGAATCTACCAAAACTATTCTAACATGTTTCTCTTCCTGAAGTCCTTTCAAATTTTAAAGTGTCTAAGAGTTTGCTGTTCTCAAATACATGCACGCACAACACACACAATGGCTCAGGAGAGCCGGCTCTGCATGCTGTCGGATCGGAAATCCTGAACTACAGCTCTCATCTTAGGTCCCTCACAGAATTTCTTGCCAGGCAAGACGTTCAAACCTTAAGGCAGGAAAGAGATAAAATCTCTTTTCCAGGACACTACCCTCGGGTACAGGGAAATGAGAGATGGTTTCAAGATGAATCCACTGGCGCAAGACCTCCAATTCTTTGCTCCACTAGACACAGAGAATAACGGCTCCGAACTGGACGAAGTTCATGTAGTAGAAACAGCCCTGAATGAAAGCCAAGAAACTTGGGTTCTGGTCACCAGTATGTCAGCCCATATCTTTTGGGCCGGGCTCTGCTAGTCATCTTTCCCACCCTCTCTCCAGTCCCTTGCCTATAAATTGTAAGGACTGGTCTAATTGCCAGGAGCTGGCCTGGTTCCAACATCTGGGATCTGTGACTTTTTTTGAGACTCATCTCTTCCCCTGTGAAACCCACGCCAAGAATGGGCTGGCAACACTTGGTGGGCACTATCCAGACCCAACAGCCAACTCAGAAAGACCCCAGGGAAGGAAGTGCCTAGCCAGGATTTGAGTAGCCTCTTAACTCAGAATACAGCTCCTTCCCTTCCTTCATTTCCAATTTCTCTGTAGAAACATTTGCATTTAAATTGCTTTTCAGCAGTTATTCCCTCTGCCTCCCCCTCCAGCAAAAAACACCTGGCCCCAGCTCTGTTTCTATCACTCCACAGGCCTGATGGAGAAACCACAGGGGCAGTCATTTACCCACCTTTTGGGGCAGTGGGAGGGAGGGAAACAAGAGGAGGAGGCGGGCTGGGCAGCAATATAGAATCACCTCCAACCTCACAGAGGTGAAAAGCGCCTGAGGAAATGCAGAGGCCTGCCTGTATCACCCAGAAACCAAAATAAGCAGCAGAGAGAGAGAGAGAGAGAGAGAGAGAGAGAGAGAACTAACGTTTGTTGAGCACCTACTATGTACTAGGCACTTTCCCATATATTACCTCATGAATCCTAGCATGAGATAGCATAAGGATGATTACCCACTTTTATGGATAAAGAATCAATCTCAGAAAGGTAACGCACCTTCAAAGACTGCTCCATTTAGCACACCACCAGCATCCGCCCTCGCTCTGCTCTCTCATCTCTCGCCACACCCAACACACACCCTCATTTCTATTCTCTTCTCCATGTAACCCTTAATCAGACCACCTAGGCCTTTTTCTAGCTAGAGAAACTGAGGTGTAGACACCACTCAGTGCCTGTGTTTCAAGAGGGAGAACTGGGGGGAGTCCCAGGCTTGCTTGCCCCTATTATTTGTGGACCTGGGCCACAAGAACAAACATAAGCCCACATAGCAAATAAGCCATTGTGTTCTCTCAGCCTTCACAATATACCTTTTTCATATTATGGGAAGCTAGGTATTAAGAATTCTTAGGCTCCTCTTAGAGATATGCTCTATGACCACGTTCAAGGAGAGAATCAGACTCTAGGCCGGCCCCCTTTCTCTTCCCACCCCCAACCTCAGGGATTTGGGATGCATACATAGTCTTCCTTTTGTATATCTAAAGTCTCACCATGCATTCCCGAGGCCCTGGAGGGCGATCCAATCGCCATCAACACCATGGGCCTCAGGAGAATGGACCTGGAGAAGCAGCCCAGCACAAGCCCTAAATTGGGCTGGAGCTGCTTAGCAGCAAATTCTGAAGTCCTGGAAAACTTTTATGTGGGCTTTGAGGTGGCACAGGCCACAAATGGGAATAGCCATTCCCAGAGGCCAGAGGAGGGGCCAGGAATGGAGTCTCCTGTCCATTCTGAGTATGATACTAACTGTGAAAAGCAGACTTTCAGAGCCAAAGAGTAAGCATGCTGAAGAGGTAAACAGGGTCAAGGAAAGATTTTTCTTTTAAGTTAACTGAGTCAGAGTTATCAGAACTTTCTGCCAGAAAAGGGAAAAACCCACAGCTTAGCAAGTAAGCAGGGAGAGCCTCCTTCATGGACCCTCCAGCTCCCGCCTCATAGCTTTTCAGGTAAAATCCCTTCCCTCCTCTGCCCCTCTCCCCCTCCCCCAGTTCAGCTTTGTGCTATTCAGGACCCTCTTCCTAGTACTATTGAGGACAAGAAATACAGTGGTGGGACATGATCGAGTAAACCAAATATGTACTTCACAGACAGTTATGCAAGCAGATACGGTTCCCTAACCCCAGGCCAAGGACTTTGCAGTAACAGGGGCCCTATGAGTTAGGGGTCAGGAAGGATCTGTCCCACAGAGAAGTCCTTGAAGACTCTGCTCTGAGATTAGTGGATAAGACTAGAATGTTAGGCAGAATGTGAGGACTAGAACCAGAGGCCCGGGCATAATTAAGTTCTTGTTTTAACATTAAATTAATGTTTTGGGGTGATGACAACGCCTGAGATCCAAAACCCCTAAAGAGGAGTTTCCCTCTGGCCCTTCCCCTCTCTCTCCCTAAATCAATGTAAACCAAATACATACCAGGCGCATGAGCAGAGAAATGGATTCCCGATTTCTGGTTTTGAGCTTGTCAGTCTCCTGGCCCAGTTGCAGGAGGTTAACAGATGCCACCTGTGAGGGGAGAATTTGTAAAGGAAGCAGAGTTTTAGAAGGTCAGAGTAGGACAGCCTCAGGCTACAGGAAGTTAAGAAAAGATCAAGGAGGATTGTTAAGAAGTGCTGGCATGTTCCTGAGACTGGGGTGGAAAAGTGGCAAATCCCCTAGGTCTTAGAGACAAACAAGGCCTGTAAACCAATCAGACAACAGGAGGATGCCACGGGTGAGGAAAGAACCTAGTACAAAGGCTAGGAACACTGTACACCTGGAGATTCATCTCTTTTCCTCCAGACACCACTGTCATCAGGCTGTTTACAGCTGACTCCCTGGGCTAGAGGCAGAGCTGGGCCTCTGGTGCAGACACAGAGCTCTTGATAGTCTCCTCTGTCAATTCCCAGATGGTATCCTCTCCTCTCACCTCCAGGCCCCCAATAGATCAAAGGGAGAGGAAAAAACCTAGTTGTATTCCAGGCCCAGGTTACCTGCATTTAGCAAACAAAGAGGGGGAAGTAGGGGGTTCCCCGCTCATCCCAATTCAGAGATCTGGGGTGATTCCTCTTATATCTAAGACGCTCAGGTTGTCCCAGTTTAAATAGAGGCCCTGCAACTCAGCTTCCAGGTCCCCAGTATGTATTTCTTGGGACAATGGGATGATGGACGAGAGAATAATATGATCTGTGTATCCTCCTAAAAGGAAGTAGAAGAGGTCCTGGTTCTTAAGTCAGGGCCACGCTTTGCAAAGGAATAAGATCTCCACTGCTGAGCATGCTCAAGCGACCAGCGGGGTGATGGACAAAGTATGAAGGGTGTGGACAGGATTCCTCCACGGAAGATTCAGAATGGGAAACTCTGGGGCCTCTTTCAACAATGTAACATGATGACTTATTCTGTATTTTTTCCAGAGGTAAAGCTAAGATCAATGGTGATAGTTACCAGGAGTCAAACTTGGCTAAAAACAATTTTTTAACTTTTTTTTTTTCCAAACAAACTGGACATATCCGATGATAGAGCCAGCTGCGGTTACAAGATCCAGTCCCTAGAAATCTAGACCAGGGGTTCTCAAAGTGAGATCCCAGGACAAGCAGCATCAACGTCACTCCAGAACTTGCTCAGGCTGCAATTTTTCAGTCCTAGCTGTAAACAACTGCTGAATCAGAAATTTTCCAGGTGATTCTGGAATACACTAAAGTTTGAGCATTTGAACAAAGTTTGACTTTTTGTCAGTACTAGAGTGGGAAAGGCCAGTGTCTCTCCCACTTCCTCATGCCTCAGATCTCCTGGAGACCTTATTAAAAACAAAGTCCTAGGGACTCACCCTAGGATATTCTAATTTAGTAGGTCTGGTGTAAGGGTTGGGAAGCTGTACTTTAAGACACTCCTTAAAGTACTCTAATGCACACCACAAAAGTGAATAATGAGGTTCCCTTAATCTCCCAGTTTATTAAATGGGAAAACTGAGGCCCCCAAAGTTTGGCTCTTTGGAGGTCACACACCTTCCTAGTTCTAGATCAAGAACTAGAACTCAGATTTGTTGACATTTAGTCCAATGCTCTCTCTAAGCACTCAGGCAGAGGCTGCAATACCAACTGTTAGAAATTCAGAAGAAACTCCTGCCTCTGACATTTGGATGACCCCACGACCTGTTCAGCAATAACTGTCTCTGGACTAAGACCAAGTCAGTTTCCACTAGACTTTGCAGTCTTCCATTCCTGATCACCGAGTCACACTCACCACCAAAAATTCCTTAAGATGAGTCTCAATGTTCTTGTTGTAGAGTGTGAAGAGGGCAGCAGACACCTGGATGATGGCTTTGGTCAAGCAGTGAATATTGTTGTTGTGACCTAGGTTATCATTGATGTTGGCAGCGGGGGAGGGGGAAAGCGGTGAACAAAAGGAAATGACAGAGTGAATCATTCCAAGCTGATCCCAGCTGGTACTTTCTCATTTTCAAGGCTGGACCACCCCTATTTGACACCAAAATGACTAGGAAGTATTTGGGGGTTAAGAGAAGGATATGCCTACGAAATTTCACTGGAACTGAATTTTATGGATAGTTTCTTCTCAAGGGCCTTTTAAAACAAAACTTATGTCTAAATTAGAAGTCTGTATTTTCCAGATAAATGTCTCTGCCCCATGTGCCTACTCCAAGACACTAACCCAAACAGCCCAGGTCTCTCAAACTTACTCCTCACTTACCATCCTTCTCTATGCTATAGAAGGAAGATGGGTCAGTGGCGAGGAACGGGATGGAAACAGCGACAAAGATCAAGAGCAGACAGGCCACCTTGTATTCTTCCTCAAGGGATGATGTATCTGGTAGGCGGGGAAGAAAGAAAAGAGGAAACATGAACACCACCAGCAAACAGGAGTTCTCTTCTACAGGGCCCTTCACAGAACCCCTGGGAGGCCCCCATGAGAAAGCGTCTGAGAAATGCTCCACAAAGCACTACGGGCAAGCTGTTAGGGCCGAGCAGACCAGTTAGAGTGAGGACTCCAAGCCCTGGAGGCTTCCTCCAAAGACTAAGCAGAACTCTTAGCAAGGGGCTGACACACCGTCCCAGGACCCTCCATCAGCTGCCTTTTGGGGTGCAGAGGCAGGAAGACAAGAAAGTAGTCTCACCAAAATCAAGAGAGACGACAGAGGGCAAGTCTGGCAATTTTGAAAAGACTTAACCTCTCGGTGCCATCCTATTCGGAGTGTGTACGTACCTCATCAGAGATATGTGTAATGGGAATATGGGAGACAAGGGTGTGCGACAGGGGAAGAAGTGACTCTCTAGCTAGCGGGGTGAGATGGGAGGGGGAGCACAAGATCTTGCTGGAGAACTTAGATGCTCGGCCACACAACTTGGTATGAAATCATATACTATTGTTCTCTCATTGTTTCATTTGCATTAATCTTATTTCCCCAGCCAGATTATAAGTTCCTTTAAGCACTTGCTAAACATTAAACAGACTCTCACTTAATACCTTTTAGCTGATTGACAATCAACTGGTTGGAACCTGACGAGAAATCTAAACTGTATTTTCTGGGGGTTAGGGACTGCATTTTAAGTCTTTCCTTAGCTTCCAGCTTATGTCCTCTGAATTCGCAATCCCCAAAAAAGCTTCTTTGACACTGACATTTATCCACCCCAAATAGGGCCCAAGCCTTCCATTGTCCCCTTGCCCCAATCTTACCAGCTTTCAGATTGGCAATGGCAGCCACCAGGGCTGGGTCAATGTCACAGCCCACTCCTGCAGCAGACGCCAGCTCAAAGATACTCAGGGTCACCTGGTAATGAAGAAAACAACATTCTGGAGAGGATTCCCAGGAGAGAAGTGCTTGGCAGAAGCTACGGGTGGGTCATCAGGAATCCTGGAGCAAAATGTTAAACTTCTGGTGTACTTTCACCTTTCCTAGGTATTCCACTCATCACTCTCCCTAGCCCACAGGAAAAAGACCCAAATGCTTTAACCAGGCATTCAGATACTCCCTAGTAAAAATTTACTTTCTCAGCTTTACTTCTCCAATGAAGGAGAAATCTCTTCTGGCAGTCAATGCAGCCAGGGTTATTTATCCACTGTCTTCAATCTACAACTGACTTGCTTACTTCCATACTTTAGATCAGGAGTCCCCTTGCCTTTCTGCTCCTCTACTTCTACCTAAGTGACACACATTCCCTTGAGGCTTAACTCAAATCTCATATTTTTTTCCTTTTTTTAAATTGAATTTATATCCTTTACCTTATTGTGGATCCCCCGTAGGTTTCCCACCACCAATTTACCTGTGAACCATCACCATAGTCCCTTGTGCTCTTTTCTCCCCTATTTTGGTCTCTCTTCCTCCCCCTCCCCTGTAGAATGTCTCTTATTTGTGGTTGCCTGCTAGTTTTTGCTTTTGTTTATGTTTTGTGTGCTATTTTCTCCTTCTGATTTCTCATTTGGCTCTCTTATAGTCCTCCTATAAGTGATACCATTCAATATTTTTCTTTTTCCTTCTGGCTATTATGCTGAACATGATCCCTTCTATCTCCATCCATGTTGCTGAGAATTGCGTTAGTTTATCATTTTTGATTGCTGAATAGCACTCCATTGTATACATGTACCACATCTTCTTGATCTAGTCATCAATTTTTGGGCATTTGGGTTGTTTCCATATTTTAGCTATTGTAAATAGTGCTGCAATAAACATAGGTGTGCATGTGACCTTCGGATTAATGTTTTTGTGTCCTTTGGGTATATTCCTAGGAGTGGAATTGCGGGGCCGTATGGAAGCTCCATTTTTAGTTGAGAAACTGCCATACAGCTTTCCATAGCAATTGGACCAGTTTGCATTCCCACCGACAGTCAAATCTCATATTCTTTGTGAAGTCTTCCTGGAATCCATCAGCCCAAACCCGTCTCTCCTTCCTTAAATTGTCACCAATGACTTAGCATTGATAACACATAGCATCTGGTATTATCTGTTCTCTTCAGATAGGAAGTGAAACCTATGGTTTATCCCACCAACTACACTATAATTCTTTAAACTCCTGAAATATGGTTGGGGTGGGGGGTTTGGAGGGAGAGATTTTGGAGTGAGAAAATCTGGGTTTGAATTCTAGCACCACCACTCACTAAATGTGTGCCCTTGCTAAAGGTCATTTCTTTGAGACCCAGTTTTCTCATCTGTAAAAAGGGGACAGTGATACTCCACAAAGTGGTTGTGAAGATTATATTAGACCACATATGTAAAGCATCTACCCAAGCAACTAACAGAGCCACAAATAGACTAAGACATACTATTCCTTTTCCTTCTCTTTATCTGAAAGCCAAGAACTTTGTGTTTCTTTTTAACCTCTCTAGTTTTTAACACACAGCTAAGCACATGAAAAGCATTCATTTAATATTTACTGATGGATACCTGAATCCCTCATTGTATCTAGAATCCATTCCTAGGATGCAGTCCCAAATCCCCACTCCCACTTACTTAAGAACTTAATCCCCTTTTTACAGGGAAAAATAAAGAAGCATGACAAATTGGGGGGAAAGTTAGAAAAAAAATTAACTCCTTTAGATGTTTAAAAAAAAAAGACTAATATGCTCTGAGGGAGCAAGAATAATTATTTTCATAGTAGAAAACTAAGAGTATGTTATGCAAAAAACCCACAGATATAACAGTATACATATACTTTGCCTATAGTACCTGACCCAGAAGGCAAACCATAGCCACATTCTACTCTGCCCTTTATTTAAATTCCCTCCTAACTAGCTGATCCTCTTGTGGCGACCGGGCCAAGGAGGCTTGGTCCCTGTAGTTTTCTGGAGGAAGAAAGGGATAATTGAATGGGGTCTTATTTTCACATCTCCTAATCTCCTCACCCCTCTGAGGCAGTAACAGAATCTCTGATGAGCAGGTCATACCCCCTCCAGCCCTGCCTGATTATTTTCACAGGCAGGCAGCCTGAAAGCTCAGAGCTTCCCAGGACTTATCAGTGAGACAAGCTCCTGACAGGCCAGAGCACTGCATCCCAGCTCAGCAGCTGCCAGAAACTCACCGTAAAATCGGAAGACCATTTAAAAGAGGCAGTTGTCCCAAAGAAACCTCACCCCTTCAGGGTCCCCAAGATCACTTGACCCTTATCTGATTTCAGGGAGTGAGGTGGGAAATTTCACTACTTTTCTGATACCCAGGTAAAGAAATTTTCTGACCATCTAGCTTTAATTCTTCCTGCTGACCACTTTCCTCTTATCACTGACCTTCCTCCATTAAAGAAATGGGCTATAAGGCTTAAGGAGCCTGCCCTCCGCATTTGAAGGCCTTTGTTCCCAGCCTTCAGCTGTATTTCCTGCATACCATACATATTTGTTCCAGGTGAGTCAAAAAACAAAATGACAGAAAGGCAGGAGGGAGGCGGGAGAACAGATGTTTAGCTTGAAGTATCTGCAAAGCCCTGTCTCGCTCTGTAGTAAATGCAGCCTGAGACAGTTGACACGGACATAGAAGAACCAGAAAGTTCCACAAGTAAAAAAGAGCCAGAAAAAGAAAGGAAACTGAGGGCAAGCAGCATAGGTTGGAAAGGAAGGAAGGAATCTTTTTACAAAAAAAATACCTAAGCTCCTGGCTAAAGAGGGTACTTGCCTGCAAACAGAGAAGCATCTAATTTGCAAGTCTTATGTGGAAACCTGCAGGTATGATCCCAGGAGCAGATGACCCCCACCCCCAATAGTTTCCCCACTCACACAGGACCTCCCAGGCTCCCACTTATCTTCATCCCCCACAACTTCCCCACCCTGTCCTCTTCTTAAATATCTGCCTGACCAATCCCCCTCTCTCCACAAAGTCTCCCCCAGGGCTTTCCTATTCAAATCCCCGATGCAGTACTCTTCAGAGCCCTCTCTCCCCTTATAAGATCCTAGCTACATCCTTCAACAACAAAAAACTCCTAACTGGATTCCACTCTGCACTCCCCCGTACCTTGATGTCTGTGTCTGGAGTGACAAACTCCTTTAGGCACTCAATGGGACCCATAAGAAATGGGCAATGGGAGGAGAAAACCTGGAGGAAAGAGAAGACAAATTAGTCCACGGGACAGCAGTCAGGGCCTTCAAAGATAGGTGGAACTGAAAAAAAAAAAAATGGCCTTTGGCTTAGAAGAGAAACTAGCCTGCTTCCCACAGTACCCTGCTCCTCAAGTCTCCAGGCTTCCTCAGCTCATCTATCCCCAGAGATTATTCAGGACCTCTAGCAAATTGAGCTCCCCTCCTCAAGGCTCACCAATCCTTTCTACTACTTCTCAAGAGGAGCCTACCCACAGAGGTGTCTGTGTTTCTGTGGCAGACCCTCTCCCTCAACTCACCTCCCGAAGTCCCTCTTGGGCCATTGCCCTAAAGCTGAGGATAACACCAATGATGGTCATGCGCTTCAGCACATTATCAGCCCCTGAGGGGAAGAAGGGTGTCGGAAAAGAGAAGTTAGAATTTAGAAGAATAGTGATAGCTTTGCTCCAGGTCACCCCAACACCTGTCCTTTGCAATCCTTTTCCCACAGTTCCTTCGCCCTTCCAGAAAGGTGCTCACCCATCAGCTGGGGCAGCAGAGAAGCCATCAAGTCCGCCTTGCTGAAGTTGGATCTGATCTGAACAAGTACGTCCATGTTTTCCACCACCAGCTTCTACAGTTGGGACACAGAGTCATTGAGCAGGAGAAGAGAAGCCATTAAAACACCTTCCCAGCCCCTTCCACCAGGTTCCTACAGCTACCCCTTGCCCTGAGGTTCCCCATCTGGCTTCCATCATACCTTCAGTTCCACAATTTGGGAGGTCACGTGCCACATCAGGTTTTCACTCAGGAACTTCATGCCATAGGGGCCCAGAAGTTCTGCCAAGGCCCGCATCTCTGGAAGAGTTACAGAGGTCCCAGGTGGGACTCAGGGGAGTCTCCCTGGAGCATCTGTACAGTGGCTGTAGGTTGTTCAGCAAGGAAAGGAAGTGGGAAGTGGGGAGCAAAAGTAGCCTGAAATCTTGCATTCAGGTGACACCTGTAGGATGACTTTCTCTCTCCCCACTGGCGCCCACATCAAGACTTAACACAAATGACAAATGTTTGCATTCATACGAGAACTATACTTTTCCAAGTTTCTTTACAAGGCACCTGGGTTTTACTCTTGCTGGACAAGCTGTACTAACTTTATTAGCTGTAACAGCTGAAGTCACTGAGCCTCAGTTTACTTCTCTGCAAAATGAAGAATGTCTCCCCTTACTATTTCACAGAGCTGATAAGAAAATAAATAAGATACTATATTACAAAAGCCTTAGAAAACAGTGAGGGATTATATATATTATATAACTATAATAACAAATTATTATTATGATAATTAGCAATAGCCTTCTACGGCATGAGGCATATCATCCTGGTTTAATAGACACGAAGGTTTAAGTGCTTGTCCAAGGTCAAGGCCTGGTTCCGGAAACCTCTCGTGATGGCTCACTGCCCCTAACTGTGTCCTGGCAGATACTACAACCATTTCCTTATCTAAGGTCTGACTTTTTCTCCTTCTCCCTCCACTTCTCTTATTTAATCCCTCGCTGCCCAAGTTTTCCTTCTCTTCTCATAATCAATGCACATCCCCCACTGTTTTCTCCTCTAAATCCATCTTCTCTCTAGTTTCCCCCAATGCCTATTCTTCGAGCCCAGCCTGCCTCTGGCCTTGGGGAAATCCCACGTCAGAAAAACCAGCAACAAACTGAGGCAAGAGGAACTAGCTGTGATGCTTGGCTGTGGGGACACCCAGAAGACAACCCCAGAAGACCAGAAGTAACGACAAAGTGGCCAGTAGAAGAGAAAATCAAGGTTCCACACGCAAGTCTTTGAAGGCAGGGCCTGCTCCTGCCGATCTCTTGCTCCACTGATGATAGAGGAGATCGAATTGGTCATAGCAGCTGACACAGAGCCTCGCCTGGAATAGACACTAGACATCTTTTAAGCCCCCCATCAACAGTGAGAAGAATTGAGCTGAGAACTAGAAGACTTCTTAACTGGTCAACTTAGATAATGCTAAAATGGTTGCAAAGAGGCAGAGGGGCTGAACAGCCTTCTCCAGAGCTGGTCACATTGATCTACCAGTTCGGGTCTGCCAAACCCCCTCATTCTAGTCTTCTCTACCCCGGACTAGTAACCCTAGGGCATCCTTCTCCTTCCATCTATCTATTTTTGTAGTAGCATTGCCCCATCACCATGGCAACCCAAGGAAATTGGGGTGGGGTGGTAGAAGGGGGAATCAGCATTACCTCCTGCTGCTTGTCAGTTGTCAGCGAGACCTAGAGCTGATTTTAGATGCTGCCTACAGTTTGTGGGTGGAGTTGATGAGAAGGGGACATGTGAAACCTCCAGCAGGTAAAGAGTAGGGTCAGCTTACTGATGGAGTCAGGATGAGGTAGGAAGGAGGCAGAGATGGAAAACAAACTGTGTATCCTGACTTTCATAACACCCCCAAGGAAGGGGAAAGATGGAGAGGTTAGGGTCATTGAAACATCACCTCCCCGCCCCAGATCCCATGCAGGATCCATGATTTAAATGAAGGTGAGGGGAAGGAGGAAGCAGTAAGATAGTTCATGAATCAGTCAGTCAGTAAAACGAATCTATTGAAAAGACTCTGTATGGTTTCAAGCCCTCTTTGAAGAGAATGACTTCCCAACTCATTCACTACACACTCCTCACTCCCCCGCCCCCCACTTTGAGACACAAAAGCACTTCTTCACACTGGGAAGAGGCACTGCTGAGTGATTAAGCTCCCTGGCTCTGGAAGACTGCCCTGAGTGGAAATCCCAGTTCTACCATTTATGAATACGTGACCGGAGGCAACTCCTCTCTGGTGTCGGAGTCCTCGTCTGTACTACGACTCTCTACCCAAGGCCGCTGTGAAGACTGAATGAGTAAACACACACGAACATGTAGAACTTGGCCCACATTAAATGACATCCACCAGCTTATCATCATTGTTAAACGTCAACAGCCTAAGCACTGGCTGAGGCACTACACTTTATGCCCAAGGAGGAAGATGCCATGACACCAGAGCACTATTTAATAATTCTAAGCCTGAGGATGTCCTCCTTATGCTTTCTTCTCTGGCCTACATTATATGTGCTACTCTTTTCTTCTTTATGGAAATGGAAACTAACAATTTACTACCCTTCAAAGAATAAATCCTAACTCCTCTCATTTCTCTGTGCTTCAACCCCCAGGCCACTATTCAATTCTGGGTCACTGTGGGACCTCTTTCTATTGGCCCTAAGGGGGCATCTAGCAGAGATGCTGAGGAGGGTGTAGAATGAGCCCCTGGGAAGGCAGAATTTAGATGGGGTCTGTAGGCTGAGACATTGTACTGAGGGGAAAGGCTTGGTTCCTTGATAAGGAGACCAGGCCCTGGGCTCACCAGAGACGTCAGAAAACTCCTCTGCACTGAAGTTCTGCTCCCCCTCCCTGGGGAGGCTGGTGAAGGCCTGCATGGCTGTGGAGAAGATGATGGTGCCACTGCTTGCCTGTCTCAGCAGACTTTCTAGGTACCTAGAGGGTTGGGAAGGAAGCAAAGATTAGTGTTCAATCCTTTCTCCCTGCTACTGTTCCTTCCACCACCACTGGGCTCAGGAAGAGCAGCAAAGGCCGGGGTGGGGAAAAGACACTCAAAAAAGAGAGTACAACACTCTAATTAACACCCCAAACTGCTGGCAGTAATGTGATCCTGCTTCGCCTTTAATCTGCAGGGGATTGCCCTGTGCTGTCAAAAGTACTGGCATGTAAAAGAGACATTAACCAAAACTAACAGACACCCTACCAACTGGGAAAAGATTTTTACACACAATACATCTGATAAAGGACTGATAACAAAAATTCACAAGGAACTCACACAACTCAACAAAAACAAAGCCAACAACCCAGTCAAAAAATGGGCAGAAGAGCTCAAAAGGCACTTCTCCAAAGAAGAAAAGCAAATGGCCAACAGATACATGAAAAAATGCTCAACATCACTTATAATCAAGGAAATGCAAATGAGATATCACCTCACACCTGAGAGGATGGCACACATTAAAAATACAGGCAACAACAAATGCTGGAAAGGATGTGGAGAAAAAGGAACTCTTCTACACTGCTGGTCGGAATGTGAACTGGTTCAACCACTATGGAAAGCTGTATGGCAATTCCTCAAACTGCTAAACATGGAGCTCCCATACGACCCAGCAATACCACTTTTGGGAATTTACCCAAAGGACACAAAAACACTAATCCGAAAGGATACATGCACCCGTATGTTCATTGCGGCACTGTTCACAATAGCAAAGGTATGGAAGCAACCCAGATGTCCAAAAATAGGTGATTGGATCCAGAAGATGTGGTACATATACACAATGGAATACTAGTCAGCATGGAAAGAAGATAAAC
>PVIJ01004693.1:0-113853 GCA_004024925.1 Scalopus aquaticus | reverse complement strand
AAGAATTAGAAAAACAGGGCCTCCCTGGTGGTTAAGCGCTGTGCTGTGGAGCTATCGGCAGTGGTGATGCGAGTTCGATGCCCGGCCGGGGAGATTCCCACATGGCGCAGCACACCTTTCCTGCCTTGCCCGCTGCTCCCCTCAGCAGTGTATTTCAGTTGATCTGCCTGTTCTGCTCCCTACTCTGTCTCTGGTGAACCTGAACCCTCTCGCTGCCCCACGCCTCTGGCCTGCACCCCAGCTTGTATGCATAAATAAATAAATCTTTAAAAAAAAAGAATTAGAAAAACAAAAAGTTCAATTAATGAATAAGAACTTTATGATAGCCAATCATAGGACATTTATGGTCCAATTTAGCCTCCTTGAAGGGCTGTCCTAAATAGTGTCTTAACTAGAGCTTAATTTAAAAGAATAACTTTTGTTTGTTTTATTTTTGTCATAGTTGTTTCAAGCTATATATCCAATATAATTATTTTAATTAAGAGATGAAGAAGGCAGTCACAGATTTGTAAAATTGGTCAATTAGCAATAAATGTTGGTCTAAAAACTCATTTAATTAATTTTGATGTACTAGCTTTTCAAGATTTCTGTAGATAATTACAATATTCCCAAAGAAACTGATATACTAAACTTAGATTGAAAATATAAACTGAAACATTTCATTGGAGAATTCAGTTTCTCGTTATTAAAAGAAAAGTAGTTTATTTCTTTTCCTCTCTCTCTCTCTCTCTCTCTCTCTCTCTGGCACACACGAAAATTCAATTTTCAATTTTAATTGGTGTGGTCACCTACATTCATATAGGTATTATGCACTATTTAATCAGTTTTAAATCATTTTAACAAATTATATACTATTATATATTGAAACAATTGAGTAATATTTGTACATGAATGCCAATGATTAAATAAATTCTTGCATATGCAGCCCTGTGCTCTGAAACTGATTTTACGTCTCTGAGTTCAAGACCAGTGTTGGCCCTCAGCATCATTTATGTTGTTCCCTTTTATAGCTTGTCTGTTAATGTTTGTTTAATGTTTTATCTTTTCTTAATAATTTTCTTTATACTCAGTGCCCTATACTGTATTTCATCGCAGATAAACAATTTAAATCACCAATATGATATTTTGATCAGCAGAAGTGTATAGTACAAGGGAAGGCCAAGGGTTTTAAGACATGGACCCTGTTGGGTCTCCCTGGAGGCGCAAGGGGTTAAGTCTCAGCACTATGAAGCTATCTGCAGCCACTGCAGCACAAGTTCGATCCCCGGCCAGGGAGCGTCCCACAGGACGCAGCAAACCTCTCCTGTCTCGCGCTTCTCCCCCAGCACTGTACTTCAGTGGATTTGCCTATTTTGCTCCCCACTCTGACTCTGGGGAATCCTCCACGCCCCAGCCTCCTGCCTACACCCCAGCTCTTGTATGCATAAATAAAAATTTACATCTTTAAAAGAAAAGAAACCGACCATGAAAATGGTAGTAGAGCCTGATGGTGCAGAAGCAGCTATTTGTGCACCCGCATGTTTGGCCACCAGGGATCTTGTCCCTCTTACGCACCAGACTTTCTTCTAGACCGTGGCTGTCTAGCTAAGATATGGCTTCACATGACTTCTAGTTTGGGAGGGAGATGGGAAACAGCCATTTTAAAAACAAGCTAGTTAATCGTCATATCACATATTGTGTCTAGAGTCATGAATAAAATAGAGCGTGGTAATAGAAATTTGCTGGGTGGCCTGGGACGGGGGTCCATGAAGAAAGCACATTTGGTCCAGGTATTGGGGAAGAAAGGAGGCCTGAATAAACGCCACAGATAGGTTTATACGGACCCCACCCCCACCTCAGACCAGAGAGATCCAAGACACCTAAGACTACAAATCCCATAATGCCATCATCATGGAAGGGAGGATGCTGGGAACTGAGAGTGGAGTTAAGCAGCCATGTTTGGTATATAACCAGACATCTGGGCTTTGGGGTTCTCTTGACTGTTCACCGTGTTTTGGTGCGCCATTGGGATTCCAGTTCAGCAGAACTGGTAGGATGCATTCACGAATTTATTCTTTCTTTTCTCCCCTTCCTTCTGTAAATAAACCCTTTCTCAGTGTTACTGTGTGTGCCTGCAGTTGTATCTTATTATAAGTCTCTTTTTAAGTGCATGGCTAAGGATTTACAGTCAGGCACCCCATTTTATATTGGGACTGCCCTGTAACACAGGGACTTAAGTGACTACAAGCTCCTACTCATGCATAGATCTGAACTAGAGCATTCCAGGCAGAATGATTGGACAGGGTGACCAGTCCAGTTAAGGAAATGCTGGAGGGGCCTCCCCGGTGGTGCAGCGGTTAAGCGCTGCGTTGTGGAGCTGTTGGCAGCAGCGACGCGAGTTCGACGCCCGGCTGGGGAGAATCCCACATGGCGCGGCAGACCTCTCCTGCCTTGCCCACTGCTCCCCTCAGCGGTGTATTTCTGATCTGCCTGTTCTGCTCCCCGCTCTGTCTCTGGTGAACCCTCTCGCCACCCCACGCCTCTGGCCTGTACCCCAGCTTGTATGTATAAATAAAAAATAAATCTTTACAAAAAAAAAAAAGGAAATGCTGGAGGTGATTTATAGGAAGTAACTCAAGATGTGACTTGTCCAATATAATGCAACAGTCACTAGTGACAGCAAGCTCTTACATGACTAATTAGCCTATGTTTTAAATGTACATAACTGGATATTTTCCCGAAATCACCTGACTGTAATCATACAAAAGAAATAATCTTTCTATCCATTTTGTAACAATGGATCAAGATATTCTATTTCCAATCTATTGAAATCAGTCTACATTAAGGAAAAATGCAACTTTAGTGTGAGGTTGTATATTTATATTGGCATAGATAAAAATCTAGCCTTTGTCCTCCCTTTGGAAATTTGTCTGAATGGATGGGATTTGTTTGATAATTTTGCCCCTTTGCAATTTGAAAGTATTGCTGTATTGTTGCCCGGGTTTCTATGGAGCTGATGGCAATTCTGATACAATTCATTGCTTCTTCCTAGGAAAAAAGGTCATCTTTTTACTGACGTTTTCACATCATTTTTTACTGATGTGAAACTTTTCTTAATATTTTTTGATACATTGAAATCCTTTCCTTTCGTACTTTTTTCTAACTGGAAATCATTTCTCATTCATTATGCTGGGCACTCTGGTCTTTCCAACTGAATTTCTTCTTATGTTAGAGACAGTCTCTTGTCATTGTTCTCTGATGGTTCATTTCATCTATTCTATTCCTTCCATCTGAATCTTCACCTGTGATAGATATTCAAATTTCTGAGTATATTCTACATATATGAAACAGTTCCCAAAATGTTCATTCTCACTGTCTGCCTTGACTGTCAAGATAATTACTGGACTTAACGGTTTATAAGTAGACTGATCTTTCACTGTTCAGCTATTAAGACAGGGATATTTGTGGGTCTGCTAATCCTAAGCATCCTGTTTGGCCACTGTTCTTGTTACCTGCAGTTCTGCCTTCCTAGACAAGGTCAGAACTGCCAATTCAATCAGTTATAGCCAAACCTTACAAGGTGCCTTTTAAATCAATCAAGAGCAGAAAGCTGGATTACTCTGGGAAAGGCGTGCATCTCCAGGTATGACCAGGAATGCCCGGGGCGAGGGCTGTGTATGACAAGGGACCCCAGAATCTGATCAGTGGAAGCCTTGTTGATAAGATTGAAACAATGGCTGGGATCTAGGGCTGGATCTCAATGACAATACCAGGTCATCAAGCAGATGAAAAGCGCCTTCAGGGCAGACCCACATCCCCATAGTATAGATGACAGAGCACATTTTCTAGTTCCCCCCCCCTTCTTTTTATCTTCCTTCCCCCTATACTGATGCTGTATGATTATTCTATCAATAAAAAGGCCAGGATCGTGCTCCTTGAGCAGCATCCTGCATTACGTAGCCTGCTCCACGGCTCCCGTGTATCAGTGTGATGTGGCCCGACACAACAGATATTCAATTCCGTTATTGATTCATACATGCACAGAGACTTAGGAATGAAAATGCTGACTCATGATTTGAATCTGTACCTTCTGGAATCCAGACTGAAGCAGCAGCCTGTTGTGCAACCATCCTAGGCTGGGAAGGTTCACTGTAGGTTCTAGCAATTTGGAGAATTTTGGAGCCCTTGGTATCATCTTCACAGGTGAACAGGGGCCAGCCAGCAGGGAGACAGCAATCTGAGCTCCCTCCCCAAGGCTGACACCGCCCTTTTATCCGCTCCCTCCCAGGCACAGTTGTGCCCACTAGCACACGCACACACACCCATGTTCAGGTGTCCACAATCACGCACTCGAGCCCCACACCCATGTGCCTTCTGCTTTAACACGATCAAGGCTACAGGTGATGGCCACAGAGGTCAATGGCATAAAAACCTGACAACTTCATTTGTCCCACACAGCCCCTACTTACAGTATGCCATCTTCTTCCCAAGAGAAAAAATAGTGGAGCTGTGCAAAAAAGGTCTGTAAAGAGTCTGTTTGGCACAGCTGTCTCACTACCATGTCAATGGCCGAAGCTGTTCTGGTAGACTGCAGCTAAGACCTAAAAGCCCATGAAAGAGCAGCACCTCAGACCCT
This sequence comes from Scalopus aquaticus, assembly GCA_004024925.1. Classification (NCBI taxonomy): domain Eukaryota; kingdom Metazoa; phylum Chordata; class Mammalia; order Eulipotyphla; family Talpidae; genus Scalopus; species Scalopus aquaticus. The sequence goes on along the minus strand of PVIJ01004693.1, from coordinate 109,238 downwards.
ATCAGGAATTTAGGGAACTGCAGATAAGACCTAAAAGCCCAAAAAGGATATTGTCTCAGGAATTCACAGCCCCTCCGATCTTACCAGGGGTTTACAATCATCCCAGACCTCACCAAAAATTTACAACTGCTCCACTAGCCCAGAAGACAAACAGCAGCAGAAGACAAACGGCTGTCACTCAACCTGAGGAATCAAACCTAAGCAAAATCCTTATAAGCCCCCTTCACTGCCCCACTGGCGCAGACGCCCCTCTGACTTTCTTGTCAGTGCGTTTGGCCTCTGCCCGAGAGCTCTTTAATAAACTTTGCTTCCTTTCTCTCTGTCTGTCTTCATTTTGGTTCCATGGGTCAGAACAGAAGCGACCCTTGTCGCTACAGTATAATCAAGCAAACCGTATAGCAAACAGTATAATCCTTTCTTTGGTGTGGCAGTAAAAACTTGAGAACAATAATATAATCTAGCAGAGCCTGTCCTTTCGTTGACTATTGTTTATCTCTACAGAATTTGAGATTTATTTATATGCAAAACATACACCCTTCCATATAACACAAGCATCTTAAAATCCTGGGTAATCTTGCACTCAGCGTCACCCTCCCCGAACCTCACGGTATTCTCTATACGATGCCCCAATATCACTCTTTATCGACTGCACAGTTATGAGCAGGAAAAGTAACATTAAAAGTATCTGACCCTGCACAATCAATCTGCAAGGTGATACAGGCACAGAATGACCCCACACATATTCCTAAACAGGAAGGGAAAGAATTGATGGAAAGTAAGATCCACCAAGGAGTAGCACAGACTCTCCCGTGCAGAGACCCACTTTTCTTCCTACAGGCAACTTCCTAGAACTTCTCGTAAGCTCTTAGTTCCACAATCTAAGGTCTCTTTCTTTCCATGATTAACCCTTCCCATACCTGAAGAGTGGACTGGACAGTCTGTCCTTCTTGGGGACTGAGCAAAACTTTCTTCGCCACATACATCCTGCCTGTCTGAGTGTGCTGTATCAAAGGTCATTTCAAATCACCATCATTCACAGTTCCCCTCAATCCAGTTTATGGTTCTTTGAGAAGATGAACTCTTTTGAATTTTTTTTCGATTTCCAGTCCCTCTGTTTCATGTGCCAATGCCTGTTCTCACATTCTTTGTAAGACATTCTTCTTCTAGATTTAATTTTAATGACCTTGAGCTCATTAGACTTTCCTGGAAAGCCTGCATTCACTTCTCCCTCTTTGTTCCCCAGGTCATTGAAAGAATTTAACAAGTGTCAGCTTAATAAATTAAGATGTTTGAACAAAGCTTTAAACATAAAGGTAAGTGTTAATCAATTATAGTACTTTAAAACACAGTCGATATTCTGCTTCAGCTACGTAGTTGAGAAACAAATGAATCTTTTCCCTGTTTGCAAACACTGTGATCATTTCTTCCTTCATATAACCTGTATCAAATAAAGACAAAAATAAGGAAAAACACTAATAACATTGTTTCTAAACCTCTTCATCTAGGACTGTCCACTCACTAAGAACATTGTCCAGTTTGCAGAGTAACATCTGATTCAGTTTTAAAAATTGTTTCCCTGAGCTACCATCTTAGCAGGTTTCAATGGTATTTTATTGACTACTACCCAAAGGCAGTGACACATAATTTAGTGGTGTGTGTGTGTGTGTGTGTGTGTGTGTGTGTGTGTGTGTATCAACATCTCACTTGAAGGTACCAAGGGACCAGTCTGCTTTTATTATGTGGAAGTGAGGCTCCTCTTACCCCCAGAAACTGATAGTTGGTAACTTGACCTCCTGATTGAGCATATTTTATTTTATTTTTTGAATAATATAGGGGAGCAGTGGGGAAACAGGAGAGGTCTGCTGCGTCCTGTGGGAAGCTCCCTGGCTGGGGATTGAACTCGTTCTGCAGTGGCTGCAGATAGCTTCATAGTGCTGAGACTTAATCCCTGCACCACCAGGGAGGCCCTGTATGGTGTATTTTAAAGGAAGGGCCCCTGTGTTCTTGAGAAGTACATTCCTGTACTATGAAAACAAGGGGCTTTTAAAGAGATTTACATCTCAAAAAGGCAGAGAAAGAGTTCCCAGTTATAGGTTTCCTAAAGCAGCCTCTCCAAAACAATAGAGGGGCTCAGTGATTAGGTCACTTGGATTCCACAAAGGTCACAGTGAGAGGGAGGCAGAGGTCCAAGGAGAGAGAGAGGAGTTGGTGTGAGGTTTAGCCAAGTTGAGGGGATTTTAGGCCCTTTTTGGTCAATGAATATTCATTCAGAGTTGCCTGTCTTGGCCCAAATTTTCTAATTAATTCTTTATGTGCTTTGAGGTGAGCTAATGTTTCTATCAAAGGTATGATGAAATATTTATGGTAGAAAGAAGGTATTATGGATGGAGATTATTCACTTGAGAATATAGCCTAAGAAATCTTTAAAAACTGAAAGTCAAGATGGATAGCTTTTTCTGCACACAAAATTATAGGTTTAATGTCAAAATCGGGGAGAGACAGAGAGAAGAGAGAAAAGAGAGAGTGAGAGAGAGGTTGACTCCTGAAGCAAATTGACATGAGAAGATATGTATTTGGTTATCATCAGAGTTGAATCTATTAATGAATAGTTAATCCCTCTAAATTAATTACGGTGTTTTTTTAAAGATTTATTTATGCATAGAAGCCGGGGTACAGGCCAGAAGCATGGGGCGGCGAGAAGGTTCACCAGAGACAGAGTGGGGAGCAGAACAGGCAGATCAACAGAAACACATGGCTGAGGGGAGCAGCGGGCGAGGCAGGAGAGGTCTGCTGCACTATGTGGGATTCTCTCCAGCCGGGCGTCGAACTCGCGTCGCAGCTGCCAACAGCTCCACAGCACAGCACTTAACCGCTGTGCCACCAGGGAGTTGTGTTATCGCATATATCCTGTAATGTCCTCTAAATCATCAGCAGCAAAACAAATCCACTAACTTCATCTATATATATTTATGCTCAATAATTATTTTATTCTTTCCGATTCTTATATTATTTTTTCTCATCTTTTCCACTCATTTCACTTATTTAGGGTTCTCTTTACTTTCCTGAAAAATGAGGACATCTTTGAATAAAGAACTGACTGGCATCAATGGATTCCTATTTTTCTCACAAGTCTTCAAAAGTAGTGCTAATGCCTCCGAAACCAAGTAAAAATTACTTGCAATTTCTTCCCTAGGACACCCGCTAAATATTCTAAATAACACCAACACACACGTGTTGTTATGTCAGGGGTGTTTTAAAATCAGCTCTGAAAAATACACAAAAGGTAACTCCATGCCTACAAAATTGTACCCCGCAATGCCTCTGCGGCCATTCAAAAATATGCCCTGGGTAGGGAAGTAAAGGTCGGTGCTAGATCTTCTTTAGCCTTCCACAAGGCAGCCAGTCTAGAATCTGCAGCCATGCAAGTAACAAGAGGCTTAAATCCAAGACTTGGTGAAAGCAGGCTCTGAGATTCTAGAAGGAAAAGACATACTCACCCCAACATTTAGCACAGACGGAAGTGGACATGCCCAACAGGCATGGCTGGGCCAGCGAGAGGTGCTGGCTATAGATGGGCATGAAAACGTGAGGTCCAGGTAGGAGACTTTTTTTTAATGATTTATTTATTTATACATACAAGATCTGGGGTGTATAGGCCAGAGATGTGGGGTGTGGGAGGATTCACCAGAGACCAGTGGGGAGAAAAGCAGATAGATCTACTAAAATCCACTGCTGAGGGGAGCAGCAGGGAGACAGGAGAGGTCTGCTGTGCACTGTGGGAAGCTCCCTGGCTGGGGATCGAACTCATGCTGCAGTGGCTGCCCATAGCTTCATAGTGTTGAGACTTAACCCCTTGCGCCACCAAGGAGGCTCCAGGTAGGAGACATTTATTGGGGTTTTGGGTTCATAAAAATATGCCCACCTGCTCAAGTCAGGGGCGAGGACTTTGGAGAATGAAATCCACTGTATAGAAAACTAACTTAAATCACACCTAATAAGACATTGACATGAAACTAATGTCACCATTCAATGCACCTTGACAGAAAATACACTGACTTAAAATAAGAAATACCAAGTGAACTTCCCTTTCTAAGAAAATGTTTGAAAAAAGATTTCACAAGCCTCAGCCCTTATGGCAGAACTGAGATTGGAACTAAAACTATTAGAATTTAGTTGTGTTGTTTTTTTACTGAGCACTGTCAAAAGGTAAAAATCATACCATATTTCTACCTCTACATTTGATCATTTCAACCAGATCATTTTAATTGTATAAATTAATATATTACTCAGAGAGTGAATAACTAAAATGTATGTTTTAGGAAACTATCTTTTACAGAAAGAAAATGCAAAGTATTTTATTTTAGTTTTCAACACATTTTATTTAAAATTTTAAGATTTATAACTGAATATATGCAATTCTAGTATTTCCCATTCTGAGATGCAGAACTACTTGCTGCAACATATATGTTCTGGAAACCCCTTAACAAGGAAGTTTTAATTTCAGCAAAGATAGCTGCTTTTCTGTGATAGATTACACACACACACACACACACACACACACACACACACACACACTGCAGTGAAGAAACAGCTAATATTACGCTACCTTCAAGTCCCTGAGTGCTTGTTGACAACAAATAACAATGATTCCCATTCGCTTTCACTGCCTCTCTCACTGCAAGATGTGAATTGTCATTCTTGAACTGTCACTTACTTTCAGGTAGAGAATTTTTCATCCTGGTCTATGTGAAGTCTAAAAGGCAAGGCGGAAATAGAATATAATTAGGCAGGAAAGATGATACATCTGTATTACAAATGGAGCTTGACTATCATGTAAAGAAGTGAAAGGAAGTTGAAAATTGTCAATGCATACACCTTGGAAGAAAAATACAAAACACAAAAATAGGACAATGATATTTCTATTGTACAATCTGGCAAGAGGTGAGAAGGTATTTTGTGCACTGGATATTCAAGTCATATTTTAATACCTCATTTTTAGTTCAACCCAGGTTTGTAAATACATTGATGATCTTGCTAGAGTCTTTTATATGAATAGAAATGCATTCATTTGAGCCAAAAAGAAAAAAATAAAGGAATTCATTTTATAGGATCTAACTAGACCTTAAAGCCATTTAGAGCAGAATAAGGAAAACTTCAGTATTCTCATCTCTATGAAAAAGGAAAAATAAAGATAGTTTAAAAATAAATATTTACATTGTAGCTGTAGCACTTTATTTTCCCTGGAATATTGAAATAATTACTTAAATTTCCTACTTTATCAATGTGCCAGTGGACATCTGGTCTTAGGCTATAAAAATAATTATATGCATATATTCTTTTAACCAACCAATAAGATCAGGTTCACATTTTTGTATCTGAAAATAGATTATTTCTATCAACCCACTAACAATCAACTGAATATATATTGTGCAAAATAACAATTTGACTTAAAATATTATATTATAAAGAATAAAGCTACCAAATGAAGTTAAATCTTTACAATGTTCCTGTGTGTTTAGTAGTTTGTAAATGTTTCAATGTGTGAATAAATCAGGATTTATAAATACAACCTTGTACAACCTGAAGGTTGATGAACAAATGTATAAAAAGAGTAACCACATAATTTTAGACATTTAAGAAGGAACAAAAAATGTAGGGCATGCTCAAATTTATGTCACAAATTTTTAAAAACTACATGATTCAGAACAATATTTGAATCTCTCCAAAGACTAGATTTTCTCTTAAATTTGATAAGAAAATATAAATAAAATTCACTTAAAAAGGAACATTTTAAAGACACTTAGAAAATCTAGAAATAAGTTGGATTGTCAAAGGACAGTAAGATTCACCATAGTCAAAGGCACAAGAAAGACTGTGTCATAATCTCAAGACAGGTTTTTGAGACGTGTCTACTTTTCTCCCAGAGCATGTTGAATTTATATTAGAAAGGAGACCAAGTACCAAATTAAACACAACAGAAAGTCTGAAGTATGTTGGACTAGTGGAAATGAAAAGAAAGCAAATGGCACAAACTAAACACGATTTCATTCACTCTATACTTACTGAGTGTTTTTCTGTTCTAGGAATTGAAAATATATGGTGTCTGAATCTTCATTTCAGATTCTGTTCATAACTTTAATGAAAGGTTTAAAAAAAAAAAGGTAAAGGGAAAATTACGAGATTTTACCTGCAAAGAAGTTGAAGAGGGACAGAGTAAAACAGGTGTCACCTGGAGCCCGGTGCTAGGATAAGTCTGAGTAGACAACAGCATTTCAAACACATGGCAGCAAGGCGATGCTGTGTTTATTATACCTAAATAAAGGTTGGATATCACTCTAGACGCAGTTAAGTGGGGAATCCAGGGTCTAACCTTGAAAGCCTTCACCCCCAAACTGAGAAATCAGTGGTCACATGAGCAATTGTAATAAGGTATTATTACTAGTCCACTTTTTAAAAAAGATTTATTTATTTATGCATACAAGAGCTGGGGTGTAGGGCAGAGGTGTGGGGGGTGAGAGGATTCACCAGAGACAGAGCAGGGAGCAGAACAGGCAGATCGACTGAAATACACTGCTGAGGGGAGCAGCGGGGAGATGGGAAAGGTCTGCTGCGCCATGTGGGAAGCTCCCTGGCTGGGGATCAAACTCATGATGCATATAGCCTCATAGTGCTGAGACTTACCCCCTTTTGCCACCAGGGAGGCCCCTGAACAGAGTTTTAAAAGCCCCGTCCTGTTTCTGCTCTGACACCACAGTCATCAGCCAGCCTGATGATTCTCATTTGCACCTGGCTGGCTGGTCCTGGATGCTTGCCCTGAGTCTCTCTTTTTATCTGTAGACTGACTTGTCTTTTGCCTTTCTCTATGGAATAAAAATGCATGCAGACCCCTGTCTGAACTTTATGCGAGGGGTGGGGGTGGAGGTGGGGTGGGGGGTGGGGGGGTGGAGCGCTCTGCCGAAGCCAGCCTGGGGTCACAGCGGAGCATCCAGGGTGGAGATAGCTCAGAGCAAGGGGAAATCGGGAAACTTGGCTCCTTTTCTTAAGATGATGCACTTTGTCAAAGTCTTATATTCAAAAGAATCTTATTCAAAACTTGCAATCAAGTTTTTGCACATTTGTTCACATGCAACAAACTGAGATGATACGGCTGTAAGTGGCGATAAAGGCACACTAACAATCACAGCTGAAGAGACAGCAGTTTTGGCTGTGAGTGGTGGTTGGCGAGAGGAACAGGACGGGGGAGTATTAGTCAGAGACAGGGTGTGGAGGCGTGACCTGCCCATCTATGAGCGGGACCAAGTTCCATGGACCCTGCCCCCACAGAGGGCAACTCCACTCTTGTTCTTTCCAGTCCCACCGGCTCCCTTTCACGTCCCAGAACTCAACATGCAAACTTCATTTCATGTTATCGGATTTTTATTTTACCTAGATTTGCTTTCTCCCACCTTTTGCTTTGCCTCATTCACGTCAACTTAGGTGAATCTGCCTGTTCTGCTCTCCACTTTGGTGAATCCTCTTACTGCCCCCCCAGCACCTCTGGCCTACACCCCAGCTCTTGTATGCTTAAATTAATAAATTAATAATAAATCAATATTTAAAAAAATTAAAAAAATATGGATGGGAGTCCCTGGTGCACAGTGGGCTAAGTCTCAGCACTATGAAGCTATCCGCAGCCACTGCAGCATGAGTTCGATCCCCGGCCAGGGAGCTTCCCACAGGGTGCAGCAGACCTCTCCTGTCTCCCCGCTGCTCCCCTCAGCAGCGGATTTCAGTGGGTCCACCTGTTCTGCTCCCCGCTCTGTCTCTGGGGAATCCTCTCACCCCATGCACCTCTGGCCTACACCCCAGCTCTTGTATGCATAAAAATAAATCTTTTAAAAAATAAATAAAAAACACTTTAATATTTGATAATTAATAATTATTGGATACTATTGTTCACAACTAATTGTGGGATACCATTGTTAATAACACTCTTGGACTTCCAGACTGCCTTAGGTAGTTTTTGCTCCTTCAAGAAAAAAATATATATATTTATATTTTTGTCTCTTTAAGAAAATATTTTGATACAGGTTACTGATAGTCACATTTTTATTTAAAGATCTATCATGATAATGATAATGATTACCTTTTTTAAAGTACAGATAATCTGGAAATAGCCCAGTCCTTCTGAAGCCAGCCTCAGAGGTGGGGATGATTTTCCAACAGGTGACGACTGACTTTCTAACAGGTTTCCTAAGTGCTCCTGGGGGACAGAGATGTTTTCCATCCCATAATTTAAGGTCTTCCATGTAAAAAGTGAATATGAACTAATAATGTCAATGTGACCTAATAAAATCAGTTAAATGACAAAGTTGAAATCAATCAAAAATTTTTAAATGTGTAATGTTAAAATATAAAAACAATATGAAAGCTATTTTCACCCAAGATTTGGGTTTGTCTGAGGTTTATCTGGGTTTATCTTGGTTTATCTGAGGTCTGATCCATGTACTATGAAAATGAAAACTAGCCAATCATGTGCTTGAGTCTTCAGCAATTAAATGGTCAAATGAAAGGGTTTGTGGCTTTTTATTAGTACTGCACCTCAAGTGCATAAGCCGGGGAGACTCCCCACCAACAGGAGCCAACACCGAGCCATCTCCCTGTCTTTTTTTTTTAATATTTAATTTTTTATTTATGCATCCAAGAACTGGAGTGTAGGCAATGAGAGGATTCCCCAGAGACAGAGTGGGGAGCAAAACAGGCAGATTGATTGAAATCCACTGCTGAGGGGAGCAGCGGGCGAGACAGGAGAGGTCTGCTGCGCCATGTGGGTCAGCTCCCTGGCCGGGGATCGAACTCAGGCCACAGTGGCTGCCATAGCTTGATAGCGCTGAGACTTAACCCCTGTGCCACCAGGAAGAACCTGATTGTCTTTCTTCACACCATCCATCATCAAGGGACAGGGTCACCGCGACACAGAGTGGAGAGCTGTAGTTTTGAGAAGGTTCTTTTTTGCTACCTCTTTACTAAGTGCACGCCACAGGGATGAAGGATGAGCAAAGCATGTGCAGTAGCGGTTCCCAGAAGTGTCTGCTCTGCTCCACCCCAGCGCTGTGCTCCAAGGTGGGCTGGTCTTCCCTGGGTAAACTCTGGGTCATAAAAATATGCGTAAAGAACAGTCTCGCTCACTAGTTGGTGCCTAGGTCTGTAATTAGCAAGAACACAGCATGTTGGCCTCTAGCAGAATAATTAGTATTTACAAATAGATTGGAAAATGTGATCGTAAATGCCATCAAGAGACGGGTCTGGGATTGGAGGTGAGAGAAGCAGTGAGGAAAAGGAATCATGTAAATGGAAAGGAAATCTGTGGGGTATAGGGACATGGGAATATTTTACTAAGTGAAAAGCAAATGGAATTCGGGGATAGAAAGTAAGAGATTAAAACCTCAGAATAGTAGGTAAAAAAAATCTAATTCCAATGATGGAAAATGCTTATATTCACAAAATTTAGGGGACTAAAAATAAATGATTCCTACAACTTTTTATTTAATTAAGTAGCTATCATACTCAGACCGCTGTAAAGTCTATTATAGTTTGAAATACAAGTCAGCTTTCTCTTTCGCTGACATATTTGATCGAAAACTGTTGGAAGCACTTTAACATCTGAAGCAATTTATATGGTAATTTAAAACTTCTGAATATCCCGAAGAAAATCCACGTATGTGTCCTGTTAGGAGATAGCAACGACTACTTAGCAATGAACTTAGAGAGAGTTTCCACGGTGCATTCTATCTTTGGAAGTGGGCAAACGAGAGACCTGGCAGGGGGTTAGGACACCTGAAAAGATATGACACCAAGTGCCTACACCTCCCGTAATCTACTCTCGCCAACCCTGATAGGTTTGATCCATGACTTAGATTAATTCGCAAGTTTTATATTTTATTCTGGAAGCACTGCATCTTTGTGGCTTATCTTTCCCTGGCCTTCTGTCTTTGTTGTATTTCTTCTGCTTATCTGCCTTCATCTTGCTTTTTTTTTTCCTTGCTGTGGCTCATATAATTGTTGCATATTCTCGCCATTCATTTTGGGATTAGCACAAAGTGATCCAAATGGAAATGTTAAACCAAAAATAAAGGGAGCTGACTCAAGCTTGGATTACTATACATACATATTCACCAATTTTTAACTAATTACCAGAAAGACAAATATGATTGGTATTATTGGGGCACAATATCCTTTTTAATTCTATTCATGGCCTCCAAACAAGATTATGCAATGATAATAAAAGGATGGCTGCCAACAAAGAGAGGGAAAGGGAGAGAGAGAGAGAGAGAGAGAGAGAGAGAGAGAGAGAGAGAGAGAGAGAGAGAGAGCGCATCTGGCAGTGTTTATCTTCTGTTATCTTCTGTTATCAAATGCCTTCTTCATCCACAGCAAACCTATTTGTCCCATGGCCTAATACGTATTTCAAGAATCAGTAACCAGAAAAAATAGAAAGGATGATGAACTATAATGAAAGGAAGAAGCACATTTCATATTTAGATAATTTTAGAAACTACTCTAATACCACACTTTTTGGATGAAGCCAATTTGAAGGCAGTGATGTATATATTAATGTCTATCCACTGAATGTCTGACCTCAAATAAATTTTTAGATGAAATACTTGGGTGAGGTCAACTCACATGTGGAAACCATTGACAGGAAATTGTGTCTCAGGACATCTCAGACCCAATTTAATGTTCATATCTGACATGCAAGAACTGACAAATCCTGTGCTTTTTCTATAAAAATGTATTCACTGGAAGAGTTTTGTCCATAACAAGTACTATTGCCTGTGGAGTGCAGAAGGACTTTTTTGTTCTGAGACACTTGGGAATTGTGGACACACCTTCTGTGAACACAGGAGTGCATGAGTACTAGCAATAACATAGTTTACATCCTTTCTGTAGACTAATAAGATTTGAAATTAGACAATTATATATTTTTTTCATATATTTACCTGGACTTTTTGTTGTTGTTTGTTTTGTTTTTTTGAAGATTCATTTTTAGTTATGCACTCAAGAGCTGGGGTGTAGGCCAGAGGTGTGGGGTAGTGAGAGGACTCCCCAGAGACAGAGTGGGGAGCAGAACAGGTAGAGCTACTGAAGTACACTGCTGAGGGGAGCAGCAGGGAGACAGGAGAGGTCTGCTGCGCCATGTGGGTCAGCTGCCTGACCAGGAATCGAACTCAGGCTGTCGAGGTGGGCCTTCACGGTGGTAGCACTGAGACTTAACCCCAACCCACCAGGGAGGCCCTTGAATACTAAATTCAATGAGTTGTGTAACATGTTCACTAAGGAACAGGCAACAAAACAAATATTTACAATTTTCACATGGCATACCCTCTATAAAACTGCAATTTCTCATTTGCTCATACTCCATGGGACACTGTGCAGTATTTTCAAAGATAATTCCCCATGATATTATAAGCTACATGAAAACATTAATTAACAGTATCTAGCTTAATAAGGTACTTTTGAGAGATAAGCATTGTGCTTTAAGCTCTAAATAACTCATGCAGTGTGTTCCTATCATCATAGAAAAATAATTAAAAATATTTTCCAGCTATAACATAGCTGATCATTTCAAATTAAGACTGAAGCCTATTTTATTCCATTAGAATCCACTCTAGTGATTTAATTTCTAGATTTTATTTTTCAGAAAATTTAAATTAGTCAAACTATAGTTAAAACATGACGTGTTTTTCTAGTGAAGATGTTTTTAAAAGTCCATTAATATTGACTTTCTGTCAGTTTAGTAGCTATCAGTATATAATGTCTCTACACCAAGGAGCAGCATGAAATTTGTATTCGAAGAGTATAACATGTCCCCTAACAGCGAGAAGGTGAATCCAGCCCCATAGCACAACTGCTAGTAAAACACAAGGTGCTAATCACAGTGTTTATCTCCATCTCTCAGTCTCCACTTTACCTTCCTCCTTTCTTCTTCTGGATCATGTCAGCACAGAATAATCTGATGAGGGACATTCATAGACAACCCTGGGTCAAGTCTGATACTTTACTTTGTCTCACCGTGTCAAATATCAGCTGTTGAAATCACATTGAAAAATTTGCCTTGCATTTCTAAAGGTAAAGGTTATATGTGTCATAGCTACAAGCATAATTTTAGTCAAATATTATCACACTTGAATAATAATGATAGAGTCCAGTTGTTACAAAACAGGGCACTCCTGGCCCTCCCTGGTGGCATAGGGGTTAGCACTATGAAGCTATCTGCAGCCACTGCAGCATGAGTTCTATTCCCAGCCAGGGAGCTTCCCGCAGGGCACAGCAGACCTCTCCTGTCTCCCCGCTGCTCCCCTCAGCAGCGCACTTCAGTGGATCTTTCTGTTCTGCTCCCCACTCTGTCTCTGGTGAATCCTCTCACCACCCCCCCCCCCCCCCATCCTCTGGCCTACACCCCAGCTCTTGTATGCATAAATAAATAAAAATAAATCTTAAAAAAAAGGGCATTCCCCTTAAGGTGAGTTTATCAAGCTAGATTTGTGCAGGAAAGATAAGAAGATGGTGAGTTCTGTACTTCTGCAGAATGTTTGGTCATTGTCAGTCTATTCATTTGACAAGGTCTGGACATTAAGTCCTCGGGGCAGAAACCATAGCTCTAGTTAACATCTTCATGAATTTAAAAACTTGAGATATAATCAATAATAGGTTGTTCAGAGCATTTAGATCCATTTGACCATCACCATCTCAAAATTATCCAGATTATTCACCCTCATCTGAGAATTCCCTTTGAGAATGTGCTACTCCAGGCCTGTCACACTCTGACATGAGGAAAACTGAAATATATTTTATGAACACTTTGTGTGTTTCTTTCTCAATAAAGTTCTATTATTTTTTTTTAAAGATTTGTTTATTGATGCATACAAGCTGGGGTACAGGCCAGAGGCATGGGGTGGTGAGAGGGTTCACCAGAGACAGAGTGAGGAGCAGAACAGACAGATTGAGAGGTCTGTCGCACCATGTGGGAATGTCCCCGGCCGGGCGTCGAACTCGCTGCCGACAGCTCTACAGCACAGCGCTTAACCGCTACGCCACCAGGGAGGCCCAATAAAGTTCTATTCTTAGCAGGAAAAAGAAGTGAGAAGGTTCTATAGTCTTGCGATGGTATTAACTTCTCAGTAAACAAACAAAAATATTAAAAGCCTGTGTTCACATCAGACTTAGTTATTTAAAGATTTATTTATTTATACATACAAGAGCTGGGGTGTAGGCCAGAGGTGTGGGGAGCGAGAGGACTCTCCAAAGACAGATTGGGGAGCAGAACAGAAAGATCCACTGAAACCCATGTTGAGGGGAACAGCAGGGAGACAGGAGAGGTCTGCTGCACCCTGTGGGTCAGGCTGGGGATTGAACTCGTGCTCCAGTGGCTGCGGATAGCTTCACAGTGCTGAGACTTAACCCCTGCGCCACCAGGGAGGCCCCCACAAGACTTAGTTTTTTGTTTTTTTTTAAAGATTTATTTATTTATACATAAAAGCTGGGGTACAGGCCAGAGGCGTGGGGCGGCGAGAGGGTTCACTGGAGACAGAGTGGGGAGCAGAACAGGCAGATCAGAAATACACTGCTGAGGGGAGCAGCGGGCGAGGCAGGAGAGGTCTGCAGCACCATGTGGGATTCTCCCTGGCTGGGCTTCGAACTCACATCGAACTCTCTTCGCGCTGCCGACAGCTCCACAGCGCACAGCACTCAACCACTGCGCCACCAGGGAGGCCCAAGACTTAGTTTTGCATGTCATTCATCTCTAGTAACTTCAAGGACCAGGAGCCTGCTAAGTGTCAGAATCCAAAGGGAAGCAGCTGTTAGAAAGTTGGACCAGAACAGCGGATAGTTTTTAAAGTTCCAATTACAGGTAAGTTGCAGGATTGACAGAATTTGAAAAGGTCATGTTGTCAACCCAACAAAAGCCACAGTTGTCTGGACTGGGTAGTGGCTTTCAGGAAAGAGATAGGACCAGAAAAGGAATCACTGAATAATCTAGTAAAAAAGAATCAGATAATCTCTGCTTTCTAGAAAGAAGAAGGAAAGTAAGTAAAAAGCCGGTGAGGGCCAGCCATTCATAAATACCCCCAGATTATTGTTAAAACAATGACAACTCACGTTTTCTATATTGGAATTGGAGAAAAGGACAAATACTTGGGGGTACGTGGCATTGGGGGGGAATTAAGCAGGAGGACCTAGCAGATTCTTCAGTCCCTTCACTGCTTGAGCCAGACGTGGTTCCTCTCTCAACTGCTTCATCCAAATTCCTGGGAAAATTTTCTGTCCTTCGGCTCAGTAGAGACAAAAATGGGCCATGAATAAGCCACTGGCCACTGGAGAGCACAGATCAGCCACTGGTGTGGACTTAAACAAGCTTAACCTGCAAACCTGTTACTTTGCCCTAACATAACCAGGGGGATCTCTGAATAGTAAATAGCGCTATGATGTTTGTTGATTTCACAACAATGGGATTTCCCTGGCTTTGCCAAGGAAATAGGCTCTGCCTGTTTCTCCATCTTGCTTTCTTTTCTCTGTCCCTTCAAGAGCAAAACAATCTCGGCTTTGCTGGCCTGGGGGCCAGGGGTCTGGAACTACTATGTAATCAAGGCTAGGTCTCTTTCTGACTTCCCTCTTCTCATAGCAGAATTTAAGGAGGAAAACCATCTCGTAGTGTGGTGAAAAGCAAAATAAAAATTATTTGGCTTAGAGACAAAGAAAACTCAGGAAGGGATGGAGGGCAGATGAATCAGGGAAAAGGGGTCAATTACAGGGTGACGGATAGAACTGGAGTTTTAAAGTAGTGAATTTAAGTGTATTATATTCATATGCTGATTTACATCAAGGATACACACCTGAATCTTATGTAATTGATGCAATGTTACCTCAATAAAAATTCCTTTACAAAAACTCAGCAGAACAAAAACTCACATTTCTAAATATTTTAATTTACATCAAAAAGTCAATAAAAGAACCTGCAGGTGGC
This sequence comes from Scalopus aquaticus, assembly GCA_004024925.1. Lineage (NCBI taxonomy): Eukaryota > Metazoa > Chordata > Mammalia > Eulipotyphla > Talpidae > Scalopus > Scalopus aquaticus. The sequence goes on along the minus strand of PVIJ01004693.1, from coordinate 94,234 downwards.
AAGATTATTATCCGGCAAGAAATAATCCAGGGATCAAAATTAAGAGGTATAATCCAAAATGAATGTAGGTTAATCATGGATATTACTTGTTTAAATAAAAAAGTATCAAATCTTCAAAGATAAAACTATTAGAATTAGAAAGAACCTTAGAAGAAGGGTACTTACAAAAGCATGTAATATGGTGTTATAAAATTATTAGTTTAATAACATGAATTTTACAATATTTCCAAGATAAAACAAATTAAGAAAAGGCAGAACAATAGATCTTTAATAAACACCGTGATCACAGGGAAAACATTTCATTAATTTAAATTATACGACAACATTGGACTATATATGTATATATGATCTTGTAATTTTAGGTGATAAATTAAAGAAATTTAGATTATTTGCATTTTTTTGAAGCTGATCAAAGCATAAAATGGTTCAAATCTGAGGGCTGGACTCCCAAAATTATACTGGAAAAAGCTTGCATATGGAATACTTTGGAAAATGTAATTTTAAAATGTTGACTATATAGATAAATATACTGTTTATTTATATTGTTTGTATATCTATGTGTGTGTATGTCTATATGTAGAAAGATGTATATCACACAGTTTTTTATGAAACCTTTTCATAAGAAGTTACCAACAATGTACAGAAATAGTAATGTCCCAAAACACAATTTATAGGGTGGCATCATTGCACGAGATGATTAAAAACTCTAAGCTACTACTTGTATTTCAAAGTGTCCAGGTATTTTGGTTTAAAAATACTAAATAATAATTTTGATCAAGAGGGAAATATCACATATAATGCAGAATTAAACACAACCAGAAAATAAGTTGTAGTCATAAAACTGCATGTGAAAACAGAAAACATACAGAATCTTAAAATATTTTATTAAAGAAGAAAATATAAAATTATGGCTAAAAATTGGGTAAAGAATTGAAATAGAGAATAGCCTCAAGGTATGCAAATACTGAAAATACGTCAAAATAAGCTGATTTAGCAAATAAATAAATCATCTTTTTAAAAAAAAGAAATCCTTGTTTATTTTTTCACAATATAGGTTTTCTCCCCTCTGGTGTTGTGGCCATCATTTTCTTGGCACTGAAACACCCAGAGTCCTCCACCATAGTCCTGGGTCCTCTGCCTCACAACATTACCGCCCTCCTCCTCTTTCCCGTCCCCCTCCCTCCCTTTCCTCCCCCTCCCTTACTCCCCTCCCCCTCCCTCCCCCTCCCCTCTTGAAAGTTTCAGCTCTATTGTCTGCTTTCAAGCCTTGGCCTTGCAGTTTGTCTTTGTCTGATCCATCTATTTTATAAGTCATCATTAAATGTAAAACCATAGACAAAAATGTATGAACTAAAATAGGAGAAAATTGTATCAAAGAAATTTGTATCTTTTCCTCTTAAAATATTGAAAAGGCAAAGCATTTTAAGAGATACTTCACCAAAAATGATGTATGAATGCAAAAGCCCATGGAAATATCTCCAGCATGTTTTGCCCTAGGAAAATTATAAATTAAATCAAAATATGGCAACACAACATGCATAAGTTAGCATAGCAAAACTTTAAAACTGGCATAATGAAGGGTTTACGTGGCTATTGAATTGCTGAAGTTCTCAAATATTGCTAGTAGGAGTGCCAAACGCTAGGATTGCTCTGCAAAATTGTACCAATTTCTTGTAAGTTGAAGGATACAATTTCCATAAAGTATAGTAATTTCAGTCCTGGATAATTACTAGAATAATACAAAAATATGTGTATGCACACACCACACATGCTCAAATGCTTTTGCAGCTTTATCTATGGTAGGCAAAGAAGGGTTGGGGGAAGGGGCTAGAGAAAAATCCCAAGAAATATCATCAGCATGTAGAGAGATGTACCGACATTTCCACAGAGATGGGATTCTCTTCAGCAACCGAGAACCAAATAAATACCTGGGCAAGAAAACTGGGGGGCAATCACCCCAGCAGAACTCATGAAAGAAACACAACTTCACAGCTATGAGACATTCCAGAAAATGTCAAATACACTTAGACATCAGATGGTGCCAGGGTGGGAGAGCTAACTGGCTGCAAATGTGGCAAAAGGAAATTTACAAGTCGTGAAAACCTTCGGAATAATGACTGGCTAAACCAATTGCCATTTTAAGTCATTGCCTTTTATTTGATGCATGATATTTAAATATAATAATTATTTAAGTTACTGCCTTTTATTGGATGCATAATATTTAAAAATAATAATTAGGGCAAAATTTAACCTGCTAAAATCAACATGCTCAAGACTTTAACATTGGAAAGTTAAGCTATTCTTTTATATACATTATTACTAATCAATAGGTTGATAGAAAAAACACAGTTATTCTTCACTCACACTCAGACTTCTTCTTACTATCACTTCAAAGATTAAGTCCAGTAATAAATCCCTACCCAAAGAACTATTCCTGCTAAGACCCTCAGCTAATGTCCACAAATCAGAGACAATTTTGATGGCAGAAAAAGAACAATTTCAAACGACTTACCAAACAAACACGGATACAACTACCCATCCAAGCAATGGTTGTGTCTTTAGCAAAATTTTATGAGCACTGAAGTTACAACTGATTCTCAAATTTACGTTCTCTATGTGCACCTTTCCCTCAACAATACAGCATCATGCAAAAACAAAACTACATGCCAGCAACCATATACACACATACAGCATATATATGATTTATATGCACCTATAAATGTATAGTACACTGATTGATAAAATAGACCAGTCATGATCTACAGATGCTAGTTAACACTTAACTACTTAGGGCCTCCCTGGTGGCTCAGCGGTTAAGTGCTGCACTATGGAGCTGTCGGTAGCAGTGCTACCAGTTCAATGCCTGGTGAGGGAGATTCCTGCATGGCGTGGCAGACCTCTCCTGCCTCGCCCGCTGCTTCCCTCAGCAGTGTATTTCCGTCAATCTGCCTGTTTTACTCCCTGCTCTGTCTCTGGTGAACCCTCTCGCTGCCCCACACCTCTGGCCTATACCCCAGCTTGTATGCATAAATAAATAAATCTTTAAAACAACAAACAACAAAACCACTCAACTACTTAGCTTCAGGTAATGAAGAAAGAGATGCAAAGAAGCCTCCATGATGGTGAGATGTGAGTGACCCTGAGAATTAAGGTGAAGACACGATTCCCAGCTTGAATTTTAAGAACACAAACCTTGGAAAGCAGAAGTCATGATGACGATGTGATTTAGAAATTTTGAGTTTGGAAGCACAGAGTAATTTCGTTAAGACAGAGTTTTCATTGAACTCTTGGTAACACTATATAAGCCTCTTTTCAGTAGCTAGTGATCAAGCCCACAAAGCACTTACTGATGCTGGTATGATGACAAACAAAATCATTTACATTTAATATTTAATAAAAAATATACTTGGCATCGTTCCTGAAGGCTACTTTCAGGCACACGAGTAAAAAATTATTTTTAACTGCATACCATGGTCCAACCCTGAGAGCCTGGAAAATATTCAGAGGGAAATGAAAGGTTAAAATTGCCAAAACAAATAATCATTTTGACATAGCTTATAGTAGCATAAAATCTTGATATTTTTAACTATATATTTTACATTCTATAATACCTTACATGATTTTTGTAGTTTCTGAAATTTATCCCTACAGTTATTTTTTAATTCCAATTACAGTATATTATACTGTCTCTCCAGACCCAAAACAATTTAAATCATTGAAGGATAGTGTGTAAATAACCCAAGGGTTTGATTTTGTGATTATCTATAGCACTATCGTTTATATATTCTAATGTTTCTTTTCAAGTTATTTTGCATTTTTTTAAGTATTTTGCATTTTTTGTTTTTATGTAAAATAACATATTTCTAGCCCTTCAGCGCAAATGTCAGAAGTTAAAAAATTTCTTCTAATTTAGTTATGTAAGAAGTACTTTGAATCATTTATGCTCAGTTTTATCAGCATGTGGGGTTGTTGATAGGCTTATTCACTTAATAATTTGAAATTATCATTTTCATATTTGTGTATTTTTGGAATCACAAATCATCCAGGTGTTGATTTGTTAAAATCTATAGTAATTGAAAGTATTATCATCGTTTTTAATTATAATAATTGTACAAGTATAGGCTGAGAAAATACAGCATATAAGAGAGAGGCAATTTTAGATCTAGTTAGTGAATCCAAGGATGTTGAACAAGCAATTACAGATGACATTTTGTGGTTTTCATTCCAAGAAAGTTTACAGGATATGACCAAGGAGACAAATAAATTTTAAATGAAAAGAAGGAAGACTCTTTTTCAAGAACCAACAAAGAAGCAGTATCCAAAAGCATTGTTCGGTAGTTATAATAGTTTCTGCGAAAGGTCAGACCCTGATTTGTGCTTTATTTAAAACACTAAAATGTGCTTCACAGAAGATAATTAACTCTTAGAGAAATATATGATAAAACAAGAGGTTTCATTTTAGAAATAAACATGGCACATTTGTTTGAAATGCTATCCTTTAACATCCATAATTAACTATGCTGTTTTAATGAAGAGCCAAAGTCAATACATTGTATGCATATTTAAATCATTGGATTTTATATTTTCTACAATAAAAGAAGATAAAGAATTACTTATGTATGTTTTATGAAATAATGGATTAGATCATTTATCATAAATTACCACATTAAAAGAAGATATTTCATAGATGTTTACATAGCCGTGGTTGGTCTGCTTTATCCCAAATTATAATACTAGGTGTATCATCATAATCAAGTAACAGCAATTAGACCCCAAATTAATATCTCACTGTGCTACATGAACCTTTGTTAAAAGATAAACCCCTTGAATTAAAATGGCTAACTTGCCTAAATAGGTAGACAAATTTAACACAATCCTCATTAAATTTCCAACAATAATTTTCAAAGAAACAGAACAAGAAGTATTGAAATTTACATGGAACCAGAAGACCTTGAATTGTTAAAACAATCCTAAGAAAAAAGGAGGTATCATGTAACTGGACTTCAAACTTTACTATAAAGAAACAATATTAAAAACAATATGGTATTGACACAAAGACCAGACCAATGGAACAGATACAAAAGATCAGAACTAAATCCATGAATTGACAGCACCTAATCTACTATAAAACAGCCATGATCAAAAAAATGGGAAAAAGACAGTCTCTTTAATAAATGGTGCTGGGAAAACTAATAAAACATGCCTGAAAGAATGAAGCTGGATTACTGCTACCACCATACTCAAAAATAAATTCCAAATGGATTAAAGATTTAGATATAAGACCTGCAGCAATGAAATGCATCGAAGAAAAATTTCAGTGATACATTCCACGATATCAACAATAAAGATATTTTTGGTGACTCAAACCCTATGTCAAGGGGATTAAAAACAAAACCAAACAACTGAGATTACCTCAAGTTAAAATTTTTCTGTACAGCTAAATGGACACCCTACTAAATGGGGAAAATATTTGCACAATATGTAACTGATAGGGAATTAATATCCAAGATATATAAAAATGCACACCATTCAACAACAACAAGAAAGACAAATGATTCTTTTAAAAACTGGGCAGCAGAAATGAGCAGACAATTCACTATTGAGGACATTGAGAATGCTCAAATACATACAAAAAATGTTCATTGTCACTCCTAAGAAGAGAGATGCAGAGAAAAAGGAGCCCTATTACATTGCTGGTGGGAATATGAACTTGTTAAACCTTATGGAAAGATCTGGATCAACCTTTAAAAATTTAAACTAGAAATAATGTATAACTCGGCAATCCCACTCTTGAGCATCTTTCAAAGACTAAGAAACCATCAACAAAGACCATATGACCTACAATAGTCACATCAGCACCATAAAATCATCACTCCTGTCCATCGGTGTTTACAACACCATGTGATACTCCAACTTGTTGCTTTAAAATTTAATTTGTGTAGAGAAGAAATTAAATTATAAATTATAAGCCAACAGGTTGGAGTATCACATGCTGTTATATGTGTGTTGTGTGTGTGTGTTTGTGTATGTGTATGTATAATGGAATACTACTCAGCCATCAAAAAGACAAGCTCAAGCCATTCGCAGCAACATGGATGGAGCTGGAAGGGATTCAGCTCAGTGAAATTAGAAAGAAAAAGGAAAATGTTGCATGGTTTCACTTAGAGGAGGAATGTAGGAAAACCAAATAAGGGTTCAGGATAAAAAATAATTTCAATAAATTAAAAAACAAAATTAACAGGCAACTTCTAATCAGAGACACTCTACAGGGGAGGGGGAGGGAGAGGAATCAAAAGAGAGGCGGGATAAACACAAGGGACTATGGTGATGGTGCCCCTGTGAATTGGTGGTGGGAATTTTAGGGGGAATGCACCTGAACGGAGAAAGCATGCATTGTATAAAAAGGAAGAATGATGTATATATGTACATTACATCATTCTTCTTTTTATATATATATATTTTATATATATATATATATTTATATATATATATATATAAAATAAATATATATATATATTTATTTTTTAATATATATATATTAAAAAATAAATAAAATTCAAGAATTTGTGTAAGAAATATGAAAAACTAAAATTTAATTTCTAAATCACTCACTGTACTAATTTATATTGATTTTTAAAAATAAGATATTATTTTCTGCTGGATTTTTTTTTCTTTTTCTATTCTTTAGGTTGAAATAATTGCTGGGTAAACTTATGTTGAAATAGAAGTTCTGGAGAATTCTTGGAGGCTGACACCATAGAAAACATACATTAAACACTGGCATGTCATTGCAAATCATGAGTCCTATTTAAAGAAATCCTTAACTACAACAGCAAACTACATATAATTGGTAATTCTGAAAAGAACCCAAGGATTTTGAAGCAATACTCTGCATTAAGGTTTCAGAAGTCTTAGTGTTTGTGTGGTTTTAGAGAGAACTATTTGCTGAGTCTGAATAACATGCGTTTGATGTTGTGAAACTTCTCTATCTGACAGCTTTAATATGTTGTGAATGAAACTACTATCCAGGGAGCCCAAGAATGAATTCATTGCACATAAATAAATGAAAGTATAGCACTTTTTAGTGGTAGAAAAATCGAAATTGCCTGTAAGTAATTTACATTGTTACTGAAAGATATAAAAAGCAGTTGATAAATATAGGAAATGAGACATGTTGTTAAAATAATTCAAATTATCATCCTGTGAACATGTGGTCAATCCCACAGTTCTCAACCATTTAAAAATACAGGGTAGTTTTCTTTTACCTCTGATTTCCTCAAATCGGTGTTTTTGATTTTGGCTGCCACTTAAAATTTCCATAACACAAATGCTCTTTGTAGCATAAGTGTTGGATTTGGGGGAAATAATTTAGGCACTCAGAGCTTATCAGACATTTCCACATGAAACATGACTAAAAAAAAGTTCAGCTTTCCATATCTTTCTAACTCATGTAGGGCAATAATAAATATTTCCTGCACTATTTAATATTTGACTTACCAAAAGAATTTTACAAAGTCCATGAATTTGGCCCTTAAGAATGTTTCTCCTTTTTTAGCTGCAAAAAACATACACTAACACATTGGAATTAATTAATCATTTAATTAAATTTTAAAAATAAAATGGCAAGAAAAATGAGGTTGGTGAATTTACTCCTCGTTCAAAATCAAAAGCCTTTATGTAATGTTCTTCGTCATATTTTAGTCAAAGTTCAGAAATTCACATGCTAATACTTAATAAAGAGGTGAGAATGTAATTCAAAATGTTCTCAACTAGGAAGACAAGAGTATTGAAGCATACATAAACCCCCAAAACTGTAATTAGTACAGGGAGTCTTGAAAATGAGTTGAGAATTAAAGTCCCTTAAGTGTTAGTGAAATGCTTTATAATAAATCCACAATAATTAATAAACCAACACAGATTTCATCTGGACAAGGGTTTTTATGCCACAGTGTCTCAATAAAAGACACAGTGCTACTCAAGGTGACAAAAATACTTTTCACATCACTGTAAAAGGATTTAGTTCACATTGAATAGCAAAAAAAACAGATTGTCTACAGTTTTCTTCTGAAATAATTGCTGTGGAATATGAAACAGAATTTTTGTAAGGGAGTGGGCAAGATGAGAAAGCTTTTCTGTGGGATAATTTTGGGAATATTCCAATATAAATTTTCTATCACTTGATTTAATTTTCCATATTGCAATAGAAATAAAATGTTCCTCCATTTGCTAAAAGTAATTTTACAGTGAATTTACAAAATAGACATTATGATCGAGCAAGTATTAACATTAGCTGTGTAAAATTGGCAAAATGTCTGCTAATCACTTTTCCTTAAAAAAAAAAAAGATTTATTTTTGCATACAAGAGCTGGGGTGTAGGCGAGAGGTGTGGGGGGTGTTGAGAGGATTCACCAGAGACAGAGTGGGGAACAGAACAGGCAGATAGACTGAAATCCACTGTTGAGGGGGGCAGCAGGGAGACAGGAGAGGTCTGCTGCGCCGCCATTTGGGAATCTCCCTGGCTGGGGATCGAACTCATGCTGAAGTGGCTCTGGATAGCTTCATAGTGCTGCACTTAACCCCTGCACCACCAGGGAGGCCCTGAACTTTTTTTCATTGAACATGGTTAGACTGAGAAAGGATTCATCAGAGTCAAGAGCAAGCCAGCTGAGAAGTACTACAATTTTAGATAAGAAATATTGTCTGCCTTGATTCAGAAGTGACCTTGATCAAAGCATAAACTTTGAAAAAGCATGAAGAGTGAAATAATTCAGACAGCATTCCAGGCATGTAGTGTGACTCCAGGTGTATTCCTTCATGCAGAATATTATCTGGTTTTGCCTGGTTTTATGGTTTTTAACTTTATGCAAATGTTCGTCTATTGTATGTTTTCTTCTGTAATGTGTCTCTATCACTCATCAATTTCTCATCAGTGTTTGAAAAAATGACCCATACTTATTTTGGTCTCTATTAAGCAGAATTTGTATTCTATCAACTAATAAAAAATGAACATCTGTTTGTATCTGTAATTTTAGTCTTGGAAATGTTACAACTTATTTTTTTTATTTGTGTGGGGTCCTTTTTTGTTTTTATCGATTTATGGATATTTACTTTAAGGCCTCAATGGGATGAGCTGTCAAAGCACACTCAAGTGAAACATAGATCTTACTCAACATGAACATTATTAATGAGTCATGGGATCATAGCCAGGAGCAAATACAGAGGCAGCATCCTTCTCCGAAGGGGTGCCCATCCATCAGATCTGGCTTCCGAATATGTCTATTTCGCTCACGCTGTGATGCCTTTAGGTGTGGGAGTAACAGGTATATGCCTAATACTGTTTCTGAGATGTTTTTGGAGAAACCTTGTTCAATTTTAGGTACTTCCTATTTTTATACTACATCATTTAGAAAGAAATGACAGGAAATATCTATAACATCTCATCAATTTCATTGTATGTGACCTTCACTTCATTTGTTAAATTTATTGCTATGCATTTAATACTTTTTGATGCAATAGTAGTGGGGGTTGTTTTCTTGATTTCTTTCTCTTCCCATTCTTTGTTTCCATACAGTAATGACTGATTTTTGTAGATTGATTTTGTAACCTGCTACATTATTATATTGATTTATCATCCCTAATAATTTTTTAGTAGAGTTCTCAGGTTTTTCTCCGCATATTATCATGCCATCTGCAAATATAGTTTTGATTTTTCTTTCCCAATTTGGAATCCTTTCACATCTTTCTCTTCTGGGATGGCCATAGCTAGGTCTTCAAATACTATGTTGAGTCTAGCAGTGAGGGCAGACTTCTTTGTCTTCTATTTAATCTTATAGGAAAATCTCTCAATATTCAAACATTGAGTATGTTATGGATTTATCATATGTGGCTTTTATTATGTTTTTATATGTTCCTTTTATACCCATTTTTGAGAATTTTAATATAAATGGATTTTGAATCTTATAAAATTCTCTCTGCTCTATTAATAAAATCATAAGATTTTTATCTTTCCTCTAGTTCACATGGCGAATTACATTGATTGATTTTTGGATGTGGAACCATTCTTAGGCCCCTGGAATAAATTCTACTTGGTCTTGATGTATGATCCTTTTCATGCATTATTGAATTTGGTTTGCTAAGATTTTGTTGAGTACTATTGCATCTATGTTCATTAGGGGTATTTGATTTCAAGCATCTTAGTAATGTGTTTTGATCAAAGTAAAATCTTATTTTTACTGTACTATTTTTTATCTAGGTAACATTGGTTTGCATCACTGTATTACATCCAGAGGTTCAGATTCACACCTTTCCAGATGTATAGCCACACTGCGTCCACCACCAGCGTGCCCACAATCCTCAACCACGTAGTCTATTGGGCTCCCAGAAACTTTTATTCTTAATGTAATTAAAATTATAAATCTTATTTTTTAAAGACTTGACTGAACACCTATGTCTTAAAAAATGTTAAAGACTTCCTTTCCATTTTTGTTAACTGACCTGCAGATGGATTTTGTGTGTTCTAGCAAAAGAGCACAACATGTGTGCCTAGTGGATTACTGTGAATAGCATGAGGGGAGTGAAGGTACTAATTGTGATAAGGCAAAGTGCAATTAGGTCATCCCCCAAGAAAGACGGAGACTACATAGACCAGGAACAAGTTATGTTGTGCTACTTCTCTTAGCAACCTGATTACTGTGACTCTTGATGATACAACATCCATCACGGAAGCAGTAAGGCCCCTGAGTCCCATAGCTTTGGCAAAAATAGAAAGACTCCTTTGATGCCTGCAAGACTATGATTTCTGTTTCTTCAGGAGGGTTATTAGTAACATCGTATAATAAACTAATAGACCAATAAACCAGAACTCCTATAAAGGTCAAACTTATGGAGACTGCAAGACTCATTGAGATTGAAAAACTAGCCAGATTCATTAACTCTCTCTCTCTCTCTTACACACACACACACACACACACACACACACACACATCACTTTTGTAAGTGTATTCTGTTCCAAATATCTTGCACTCTGCATTGTAACTCACAAGTCTCAAGTGTATTCCTATAGTTAGAACTGGACTTGATATTAGCTCTACTGTTGATATTACATAATGGAAATTTATGTGTTATTTTAAAGAGTGCTCTTGTATGACTCAAGTAATGCTCTTGAAAATTTTTCATAAAGTATTTTGCTTGTTCAGTTAAGGTCCACTCATTACCACGTACAAATGCATCCAAATATTTTTGTCTCACTGAGCCTGTCTCCAACTGTGCTACACAATAACCCTTCTTTTATAATTAAATATTCTCCTGGAAACATCAGCTAAAGGGCATTAATATTTAATCACTTCATGCCCTATATTTTCTATGTGACAAAAACACTACACAAGTCCATGAGGTTATTTCTCCTTTACTAGATTCTCAATTGAACTTCCAAAACTATATCTTTGACTAACCTACTTCTTTTAAAACCTCCTGTCATTTTGACATTTTATTATAAATCAGATCCAACTGCTTTGCCTCATGGATAAGACGCCACAGACTTTTACTTCTCTCATCTCTCACCCAACTCACCAGCAAATGTCATGTGTTGTCTTCAATCAAGATGGCGCCCCATCCAGCGCAAGTGGCACAATGGCTGGGTCTCCTGATAAAGGCAGCTTACGCTCTTCCAGCTGACAACACTCCTTCAGCAGCCAGAGAGGAGACTGCTCAGCCTTTGCGAGAATGAAACTCATCTCACCTATCCTGCAGTCTCATACCATCCTGATATCTTGGGAAGATACGTTAGAACCATTGCAATTACATTTGATTAAACATATAATTATTAGATGGCACCAATGTGCACAGTCTGAATCTTTATATCTCTGCTACTGCCCACTCTTCATACTTGTGGTCCAAGGGGCACGTTCAAGTGATTACATCTGATATCAGCAGCCCAGCACCAGGGAGAAGGACCTCTCCTGCCAATTCCTCCCAGTTTCCAGGGGGGATGTACTTGATTATTAATTTAGACAATTATAATGTCAGGAAGTAGAGATCATCCATTTCACTTTATAGAAAAGCCTTCTCAGAGGAAAGTAGAATTGTAATGATAACTTACAACAGGAAAGAAACAGTCCTTTCTTAACTAATCTATACAGAAATGTCTCCTGTAGGTTTTTTCCCCATATTTTGATGCATTCTCTTTAATTTTTTCTAAGGCTAAGTTCAGTTCACAAAAAGGATTTCACATATGTTTGCTTACTAAGACATTTGACCTAAAACTAAAATCAAATCATTGACCAAAAGATTGAGACACAAACTAGACATTTTGGTTATTTAAAGTAGTTTCACTTTCTTTTATCTACCATGCTGCGTCTAGGTTGCTTAGTGGAAATAGAGAGTGATATAGAAGTGAGATAAAGTTTCTAGGCATAAGATATTGACACAAAGAATATTTATTCTCTAGTAAGTCAATCTTAAATAAGAGATATGAGAAATCTCACTTTCAATAAAACTTAATAGAAACTCTCAAATTGTTATTTGTGGATGCATCTTGCTGGTCAGGAGACTCAATCAGAGCAAAGAGGATCGGTGAGAGAAAACAGCAACACAATTCCAGACCAGCAGTGACATCAGTCTCCTACATAGAGTGACAAACAGTTGACTGCTACAGAATCAACAAACCCTTCAGAACAATGAACTTCCTGGCATGGACAAGATTCCCGTACGTGGCCCATGAACAAAAAGGGGAGCAGAATAAGTGGAGAATGTGCTGTTCTTAACACCACACAGAAAACCTTTGGGACTAATGAAGAGGCTTAGAGCTTTCACTGTGAGAAATCTCGTGTCCGCAGATTTGGCTGATAGATGTCAGGGTAACAACCCACACTCACACACAGTCAAATAAGCACACACACTGACACAGACACAGTCACTCACACTCTGTGTAGTTCACTGCTATCAGAAAGCACCTCTGGGGCCTCCCTGGTGGTGCACAGGTTAACTCTCAGCCCTATGAAGCTGTCCGCAGCCACTGCAGCTCGAGTTCGATCCCGGCCAGGGAGCTTCCCGCATGGCACAGCAGACCTCTCCTGTCTCCCCACTGGAGCAGTGTATTTCAGTAGATCCGCCTGTTTTGGTCCCCACTCTGTCTCTGGTGAATCCTCACCCTCCCCCCAACCCTCTGGCCTACACCCCAGCTCTTGTATGCATAAATAAATAAAAATAAATCTTTTTTTTTTTTAAAGAAAGCCTTTCTGGTAGCTGAGGACCCAATTACGTCTGCCTTCAAAAACAAGGAAATAGACAAATTAAATTAATCAAATTCTATTTTAAACTAGGCTCTGAAAATAATGAATTTACTGGGTGAGATGTTGGAAATTGTCAGATTCAATCCACGCGAAGACTCAGAGTTCTTAGTGGAAGGAGCAACAAGGCGGGGTAGCAGGATGGCTTGGTGGGCGAGGCCTGGGTGGGAGGTGGCAGTCGGTCACGGAGGACCAGCAAGGAGCAAGAGTAAATTCCTTAATGACAGCAGGAGGAAGAAGGCTCAGATATACTGAAATCACAGAGAACAAGCAAAGAAAGTGAAAGTATAACTCTGATTTAAAGGGAAGCAAACTAAACCAATGCTAAATCGAATCGAAAGGAAAGGCACCTAAAGTAATAATATTCCCATAGAGTAAGATAAAATATTTCAATCCAAAAATCACTAGTAATTTTATTAAAGGTAAGCAGTATATATCCTCCAGTAATAAACCGGAAGTCATCAAACAGGATAGAGAAAACAATTCTAATAGCAACTAAAAAAAGCTGCTCTTAAGAAATGCTTATCGAAAGTAAAGATAGAAGAAAATAACAGAAAGAATAACATATACCAGAACCTAACAAAGAGTCAATGTTTCTATTTTCCAAGGTCACAGTAGACTAAAATCAGAAGCGTTGTGACAGGAATGTTTGACGACAAAACACTTGATAAAACAAGAAGCTGAAACTCTAAATCAGTACTGTATTACAACATGGCTAAAGACAGATAGTTACAATTAAATGAAGGAATAAGAAAATTGGCAACCACATGGAAGATTTCTAACCTGCCTGTCTTAGGAACAGACAGAATGAACAGAGTTTCGACAATGTTAAGAGTTCTCTTCACATTGAGTTACGGAGATCTTCTTGAAAGCTTTACACTAAGAGTCCATGAACTGTTTAATTGTTTAATTGATCGGTGTTATTTCATATTCAAACTAACAATTTTGGTCTATTTTGCATATATTAAACTATGATTGCTACTGTTGTATTAATTGTAAGATTTTTAGTTGATTCATTCAAATATTCTTCATAATCATAAGGAAACCATAAAGATCACACATACACATGCCGTGTGTGTGTGTGTGTGTGTGTGTGTGTGTGTGTGTGTGTGTGTGTATCCTTTTGGGGAGCTCTATTTTTTTTCCATTCACTTCATCACAGCACTGTCCCCTGTGTCAAGAAGCACTTCTTATCCATCTTGTTTTCTTCTGGGGAGTGTTTACAATACTTTTTTCCTTAAGTTTCGAATCTCAAGTGATTTTTTGGTAGACAGATTTCATTAAGTTAAGGAAAACTCCAGCTCAGCAAGCATTTGTTTCTTATTTTAACTCAAGAATGCATGCTACCTTCCATAAATGAAGTTCCACCAGCTATGAAAGCATGCATTTTTGCTAGGGCTTTTGAAATATCTAGTCAAGAGCATGATTTTTTTTTCCTATTTACTCTCCTTTCATGCTGCAGAGTAACTCTCATGAACTATTTCTCTCTCTTGTTTAGAAAACATTGTCTATTGTTTAGTATGATTTTTTTCTAAAGATTCTATTTATTTTTGCATGGAAGAACTGGGGTGTAGGCCAAAGATGCAAGAAGATTCACCAGAGACAGAGTGGGGAGCAGAACAGGCAGATCTATTGAAATCCACTGCTGAGGGGAGCAGCGGGGAAACAGGAGAGGTCTGCTGTGCCTTGTGGTCAGCTCCATGGACGGGGATTGAACTCAGGTCGTAGTGCTGATAGTGCTGAGACTTGAGCCCTAGGCCACCAAGGAAGCTCTCTGTAGATTGATATAATGATCTAAAATGTGCTAAGATGCTTTGCATATTTTTGTGTTTTAGATCATTTAAATTGAAAATAACAATTTAGCTGTAAACATTAAAGGAAGCCAGTTCTCAAGATTCCTGTGCTCCAAAATCTATGTTTCCAAATAGAGAAACTAAAATACTACTAGCAGGCATTAGATAAAAGATGTTGTATAACATTTTAGAATTTTACCCCATTTTGGACACACAGTGCCCAATTTCCTCATATCCTCCGATAAATCAAAAACATCCAGCCCTTAAACCGTAGAACTTATAAAAATAGGCAGAGCATGTAGGATAAGTCAGCAGGATGGGGGAACAGTTATCAACAGTCTTTCAGTGCAAATAAATGATATACAAAAACATACACTTTACATGTTAGGAAAGTAAGGAAAACACTGGTGTGGTATTTATGCCAGCATATCACAAGAGGAAAAGAGAATGAAGATAAAAGGAAAGAAGGGAGAAGGGAGGGAGGGAGGGAGGAAGGAAAGAAATGAACAAACCATGAACGACAGGAGTAGACACTCTGCAATAATGGGGAACATTATCCATCTGAGTTCCATACTGAAAAGAACTTTAAGGATTCTAAATAAATTCAAAAAAATCTAAGTTTAAAGATGAGATAAATAAAGGGTAGACTTTAATGATATAGAAATTGCAGAGCTAGGAAACATACTAAATGCCAAATGAATAACATTACAAAAAGGATGGGAAAAAATAGAACTACAAGAAATAGAATAAACACAGCTGAAAATTTCATTTATAACATAAAGGGATGGCTTAATTTAACCACAGTTGAATCCACATGAAAATAACAGAGCTTTAGGATCAATTAGGGAGAGAAACTTTAGAATGAAAAGATAAGCAATGAAAATCTAACATGAGGATAATTAGGAACCATGAGGTTAGAAAGTCCAACAGGAATGAAAACTTCCTCTATAAGCATAATAGTAAATTTTCTAGAAGTAAAGTAAAATATACTTACATATTAGAAGCTCAATCTGAAACTCATAAATGGAAAGAGAAAACCAATTATAAAAACCGTAGTTCAATTGATGTGATAGCCTTCAGATATTTAGGTTCAAAAATTGGGTCACTAGCAAGACTAGGGCTTGGATAACACAGGATATACAAGTTACTCTCAAGTTTAGCAAAAACATTCAACCTGCAATAAAATTAAGCAACATTAAAAATAACCAGTATTCCAGAATGTGGTGGAATACCTCACTTTTGTTGTGAATACCTATGTATGTGTTTCTCAGTACTGCTGTCTTAATAGTATTTGCCAGTTGAAGGGGTCAAGACATGGAAAATAACTCCTGAATAAAACATTTGCATTTTAAATGAGCTCCTAAGAAACTAATTTATGAATGGAGAGACTACAGAATCAGACAATTAATGATGAAAGTCTGGAAATCAGAAGAGAATTTTAAGGTCAGTATTCAGTATCTGAATATTCCATATTTGAGATTTAGCATCATAAAAGTGCTTATTGAACACATGGTGGTAGATCAGCATTTCCAGGGTTCATGAAAACTTAGCAAACACATTTGTGAGAAAGTGGGGTAAGAGGATCTTGAATCAAAAGCTGTAGCAGACAAGTCTGTGGGGTAGGAGAAGCCAGTGTAGTAACATCTTGGCAGGGCATAAAGGAGAACCTTCTGGAATGGAGGGAGATAGCAAGTCTCAGTGCTACATACAAGAGGGACAAAATATTAGCAAGATGTGAGTTGTGACCTATGTCACAGCAATTTTAATGTGTTGGTGCAGGTAGTAAGAGATAAGAACAGGGCCTCCCTGGTGGCGCAGTGGTTAAGCGCTGCACTGTGGAGCTGTCGGCAGCGGCGAAGCGAGTTCGATGCCCAGCCAGGGAGATTCCCACATGGAGTGGCAGACCTCTCCTGCCTCACCTGCTGCTCTCCTCAGCAGTGTGTTTCCATGGATCTGGATTTAAAGATTTTTAAATCTTTAAAAAAAAAGATAAGAACAAAGCATCTATGAGAAGTGAAACATAAGTGACAGATGTGCTAGATTTTAATTACGAAAACGATTCCAAAAAGTAAAATTGAAAAGTTTTCTGTCTCTTGGGATGAGAGATATGCCATGGGCAAGACAGAGGTGGAAGAACTGGGAAAGTGGAGAAAATTGGTGAACAAAGTCTATGAAAAAGTGAGAGTCCTTTATTAAGGAATCATCTGTGCACTTCTTTTGGTATGAAAATCAATCTGTGGACATCAATTCATTTAAGAACAGCCATTTCTATCACCTCACTGTATAACACAGCACAATAGTTTTAAAAGTGATATGTATATTTTATATAGTCTGTATGTATAATAAAACAAATGGTCATATTTTTTAAAAGCAACTGCATTTGTTATGATTATTCAAAATTGCCTTAAAATAAAAGCTGTATTTGGAAATAAATGACTAAGATCAATAACTTTTTAAAAACTAGCTTATATTATCTTAAACCTATAAAATTTGAAATAGTTTAATCTAGAGGTTCTCCAAATTTTAACTCTTTGAAAATTGAGAAACACATTCAATATGAAGTTGATAAAAAGGAAATTCCACATATGAATGAAATCATCTGGTATTTGTTTTTCTCCTTCTGACTGATATGATTTAGCATATTCCCCTTCAGTTCTACTCATGTCACGAAAACAAGATTTCATCTTTTTTTATGGCTGAGTAGTATTCCATTGTGCATATAGGCCACTTCTTGTTTATCCAATTATTCACTAATAGACTCTTAGGGTTTTGTTTTTTTTTCCAGGTCCACACTTTTTCCCTCTACCCCTTCATAGACATTATTTCATACATTTGTAATTAGTTAAAATCATTGCTCATACTCTGTTTTATTTTTATGGACTATCTGACCTACAGATACACATTAAGGTAAAATCTCTGTGCCATAGAGTTTTATGTTTTAACAAATACACTGTATCATGTATTGACTATTAAAATCAAATACATAACAATTTCATGGTTTTAAAAATTTACATATTCATTCTACAACTAGAACAACTAGACAGAAAACTAAAAATATATACAGAAAATTAGCAATATAATAAAACCGAAGGCTACAGCAAAGTTTTTAGAACTCTCCACTCAATAAGAAAAAAATATTGTACTCTATTCATTAATACACAGACATACACTAGTTGGGGGACTGTCTGGAATACAAAATGATCCTCAACAAATTTAAGAAACAAACAAATTCATACAGAGTAAGTTCTTTTCATTCAATGGAATCAAAATTGTAATCAATAACAGAGATAACAGGAAAATCTTCAAAGGCATGAAAACAAAATAACAAATTTAAAATAATCTGTGGGTTAAAACGAAAACTGAAAGTAAATTTAAAAAGTACACTGATCTAAATCAAAATGAAAATACAATATATTAAAATACACATATCAAGCCAAACCAGAGCTGAAAGGGAATTTACAGCACTCAAGTGCACGTATTAGAAAAAAGTAAAACTACCAATATTTTAATATATGTTCCCCTCACGACATTTCGTGTTGAGTGTTCTTACCTATACACACACACACACACACACACACACACACACCCTAGCAAACAACAGCAAAGAGACAAAGGGAAACACTGAGAGGTGATAGATGTGTTTATTACCTTGACCACAACTATGGTGATACACCAAAGAATGGATAACGAAAATGTGAATCATGGGCCTCTAGTGGTGCAGCAGTTAAGCGCTGCGCTGTGGAGCTGTCAGCACTGGTGACTCAAGTTCCACGCCCAGCGGGGGAGATTCCCACATGGTGCGACAGACCTCTCCTGCCTCGCCCACTGCTCCCCTCAGCAGTGTATTTCAGTGGATCTGCCTATTTTGCTCCCCACTCTGTCTCTGGTAAACCCTCTCACCGCCCCACACCTCTGGCCTGTACCCCAGCTTGTATGCATAAATAAATAAATCTTTAAAAAAAAAAGAAAGAAAAAGAAAATGTGAATCATACAGCATTTGCAGTTCTGAGAATGGCTTTTTCACATAGCATAATATATTCATGACTCATTGATGTTGTTGCAAATGGCAGGATTTCCTTTGTTTTTTAGAGTGAAAAATATGTCATTGTAAATCTATACCATATTTGCTATATCTAGTCATCTATTGATGGAAATTCAAGTTGTTTTCAAAGGAGTTATGTGATCTGTATAATGAAAACTATAAGATATTTGTATCTAGATAGAAAGGCAGATGATATACCAATGATGATGATGGATGGATGGATTGGATGGATGGATGGATGGATGGATGGATGGATAGATAGATATTAGCTATCTCAATTTCATGCTGTTCTTTAAAAAACCAAAGGCCATAATTTTTAGTGGAAAATGCAATAATATTGCCAAATAGGTGACTATATTTTCCTTTGAGTGCTTTGTCCCATGTCCTTTCTAGATGGATTAGTTAGGCACCTGATCTCTGTTATTAACTGGATCCCACGTTATGGGGCCACCTCAGTTTCTCTCTCCACCAGATAATACACCCACAGGTCTTGCTCCTGCTTGCATGTGCTATTTCTCTGACTATCTGCACATTCAAAACTGACTCACTTTTGCCTAATACACCATAGCTCTTTTAATGGCTGGTTGTTTAAAATGAAAAAAATTACATTTACAATAGTAGGTGCTATGATTTATTAACAATGTAGTCAGTCTTAAGGACTCTCAAAGTGTTCTCTGTATTATATAAATTAATGATGATGAATTAATAATCACAAAAGTGCAAAAGATAGCCATAATTTTCCTCATTTTAGGGCTCAAACTAAATTCAACGGACTTAAATAATAGCCCATGGAGCATAGAACCAGGACATTGCAAACTGTGTCACTTACTTCAAAGCTGCTGTTCTTTTAACCATACTGTGGAAACGGATGATGCCTGAACCTACTGATATTAATTTATATCCCACCAGCAGCAATATCCTTATTAATAGGACTGGCCTAGGGGTTTATTCAATGTGGAACAACCTCATTACACTTTA
Source organism: Scalopus aquaticus (assembly GCA_004024925.1). NCBI lineage: Eukaryota > Metazoa > Chordata > Mammalia > Eulipotyphla > Talpidae > Scalopus > Scalopus aquaticus. Next base: position 74,135 of record PVIJ01004693.1, on the reverse strand, counting down.
TGACATTGCAAGCTTTCTTGCAGTCCTTTCTTCAACTTAAAGAATAAGCATATTAAGGCTAGTAAAACTCAAGACCCAGAAAGCAAAAGCAGCTAAGTGACCCTTCTCCATTTCCTTGGGCTGGGGGCGGGGGGTGGGTGGGGGGAGGCAGGCTGAGCTTACCCAATCCCTCCCAAGGCCAAGGGGCCCAGACTCAAGTTTCTGTACTAAAGGAGAAAGAGTCTTCTAAATGTTGGCAACCTGCAGTTAAAGAAAAAGGCACACTAGGAGAGTTTCAAGTGAACCCCTCTTTATGTTAGCACTTAAACTATTGAATTGCAAATGAAATTCCAGGCAAGATGGGATACCTCCATTCTCATTTAACAAGATTTCTTTAATACTCATGAGATTCATAAGAAATTGGATGCTCTCCGAACAGCAAGGATTTGTAATAATGGCCCAGGTATTATGAGGATTAGAAAAATCTGAATGAACAATCCCTTAGCTCATAAAGAAAATGATAAAGGATAAAAGGCAGCATTAACTGTTCAGTGATATGGGATATTCATTGTATGTACAGCTGCATCAAATTAAAAGTCACTTACTTGGTTAGTTAGTGAAATAAAATAGCTTTTATTTTGCACCTACATAAACAATTTTGTAAGTCACCAAGGGCCTGTGTATTAAAATAGGATCAAACTTTTTAATGGAGTCATAATCTTTATTGAAAAACATAATTTAATACCTTTTCTTGTAATTGTCATTATTCATTTTCAAACAGCTTTACTAATAATGTGGATATGTATTTATAAGGGGGAAATCAAGTCAAATTTGTGGTCAAAGTTTCATTTGTGGGCATATATTTGACAGAAATATTCCCTAGTGTCAGTGGAAATAGCGTGGCTTCCAAGAGTTCCTTTGAAAGATGTCCAGTGTTTCAACTGCCCTTTGGGTCAGTTTGAATGGTAACCTCCCTCACCCATGCTGCAAGGGATCCGACCAATTCTGCTTAAAAATAACATTTCATTTGATTCTTCACTCTGATGAAGATAATTCATGAAGTCAGTTTGTAAAAATATTGGTTCTCTCCTAGGAACACAGCCCCCATTTGTGATACTCCGGGAACCCCACTCTTCCATCTTTTTTCCACGGTGGAATGAGATGCTGTTACTGGTGACACGTGACAGATGGAAAGCTCGGGTTGTGGAATCACAGGGGGTTCTTTTTGAAGCCCTTTTTCGAAGGAACATTTTTAATTTTGCCATGATTAAAAGACATATTCAGGAGGAAACTCTTCTAATCTCAGGGACTTTCAAACACTTTGGGCATTTTCCCAATGTATGTGATATCCTTTTGTTCCGCATCTTATGAGTTTCTAGGAGGCCATGGATGGTGGACAAGCTTCTCTGAGGCCAGCTCCCGCCTAGGACCCCGAAACCCCGGGCACTCTTGGCTGCATTACTGCTGTTACTGCCGGCAGCATCAGCACCATCACCATCGTCATCTTAAATAAAAAGCAAGCCCTCATGAAGGAACCCAGCTGGCTGCAGAGCTTGGGCTCACCCCGGGAGCAGGGCGCTTGTGGCTTCATTCCAGGCCAATTCAGGGGGTGACACCCTCACCTGGCGAAAGAGGAGCGCGTGGGCCAGGGTGCTGAGCCAGGGTGCTGAGCCAGGGTGCTGGGCGGGGCGAGCGGCAAGGTGGGGAAGATGCTCAAGCATTGTTGGGGGGCCCACTCACGTCTCCTGAGCCTCAAACTGTTCTGCGTTTCACTAACAAACGTTTTTGCAGTTTGTCTCAGGGGTGACACGCTCTCAAAAGCACGCTCCCTCAGGTGCACCTGCCGCGGACGTCCAGGGGAAGACGTCCCAGGCCAGCGAGCACTGCAAGGTGAGTCCCATCAAGAGCTGAGCTTTTGGAAGGAAAAGTCCTTGTCCCTCGTCCCTCCTCCTCCTCTTTCCATTTGACACGGGAGAAACTGCGGCCCGAGAAGACAAAATGAGTGAATGGCAGGGCTGGTTTATGAAGCAGCTTTAGAAATTGGTTATTGACTGATGGATTCATCAGAGCGCGGCGGCGTCTAGACAATTACAGAAGCTCTTCTCGGCCTGGATTCAGGGCTAATTCACCCCCAGCTTCCTTGCAGCAGGGGTGAAAATCAAGGTGTAGGAGAAATCAGCTTAAATGGTCTTTTCACATATACTTTGAAGTTTCTGTAGATTCATCTAAGGTGTAATGGATATCAAGCAAATATTTTACACTGCCTTTAAGTTCTGTCATTTCAATTGCTCTAATTATTATTCTTGTTGAAAATTCTTATTCATCCATTTCAAATTGGTTCAGGTTTAAGTCAACTACCAGTGGGTGTTCAGAATACATTTGCTCTATCCACTTCATTTACATTTTCAACTTCTATTTAAAATTCCCACTTTTCAAGGTAGTGTAATACGATATCAGAAATTCTAATGTTCTCAGAGATGTTTTTAAGGCACGAAATTCACATCTAAAAAGAAATTGTTCTTAATTTATTTTCTAAACCTTTTTCGTATAGGTGATAAAATGATGAGCTTAGTTTGTGAAGTACGGGAAGTTTAAGAAAGGTGTTGAATGGTCGTACAGAATCCGAATTAGTGTATGAAGAGGGTAATAATTTACTATAAAACCGCTTAGGAGGAAATCTTTCCAGCAGTTACATAGAACTGCAGTTACATAGAACTTCCCATAGTTACACATTGTTATATAGAAACAGCAGCACTTTCAGGTTAAACTGCCATCATTAGCATATATTAAAAAGAAATCTTCTCACCTGTATCCTTCTTAGTTTATTATCAGTTCAATGTGCACAATATAAAGATTTTTTAAAAACTGGCTCTGAACAGAAAAGCTCTATTCAGCCCAAGGTTTTCTGCATTTTTCAGTCTGCAAACATCTCAGAGTTTAATGGATCTAGGCTCAGAGGAGCTGCAGTGGCCAATTAGTCAGCTTGGCTCATGGGGAAAGGCCTCAGGTAAAACCCCAAGGAGCTGCTGCTGGTTTAGTGTAGTCCAGGGAAGGGAGGTGCGGGGGGCTTCTGCTGTCACACCTGAGCCCAGCAGTCTTTGTGCTAACCCTTCCCCATCGCCTCCCATCACGCACCATCTCCTCAGCAGCACTTTGGAAGGGTCTTTGAACTGTTATGAGAAGACAACCTCTCCCCCTTTGGGGGTGATCAACTAGATTGATCGCTCTATTAATTTCAGAGAGGACATTTTACACTGATTCTGAGAAAGTCTTCTAGCCTGCAGTTTGAGAGGGCGCCAGCAGGGTGTCATCTCTTAGGGAGGTCTGCAAACGAATAAAAGCAGCTTAAAAAATACAAATTCTTCAATAACTTTTGTTTTTCCTGTTTAGGTCATTTTCTTCAATGAGACATTAGGCAGAGTTTTAAACAAGCTATGCAAAGCAACCCACATTTCCCTAATCCACAATCAAATAAAAATATATACTGCCCTCAGGGTTCAGCTAATCTTAAAGCAATCGAGATGGTGTGGGGAGATGATGCTACTAAAAGCAGAAATATGACCATCTTTTTACAAATGCCTCACATTGGAAAGCAAAAAATAGGGAATAAAGACATAGCAAACAGCTCGCCTTTCTGTGTTTGCCTCGCTGGCCAGCTGGGTTAAATCAACCTTGTCCTGAACTAGGAAGACAATTCTGAGATCACACTGTGCTCACACCGTTCAGTTTAGATGTGGCGTTCACATTTAGACCTGTTTTCACGAGAACGTCACTAGTTTTGTTCACGCGCCCCCTTTTGCTGAATGTAAACACATTAAAATACTTCTTTATAAACTGAACAAAAGCAATCAGAAATACCATACTATATCGAGAACATCGTCGTAACCCCATTCTTAACAAGTTATTTTTTTTTTTCACCATCTCAGTTAACCTGGTTAACCTGCTCAAATATGAAATGTATCCTCATGGACGGACAACACTGCTATGATGGTTAATGACTTGACCCCCATCCTTATTCACCAAGGAATATGCAGTTGGCATTTATTTTCTTGACATTATATTTCCAGTAACTCACACTTTTGACTCACAGTACTAAATGCATGTTTATTTTATGAATGAATGATTGAATGAGTGAATTAATCAAAAGTCGTATACACTACCTTTTTCAGATTCTTTTTCTGGCTAGTAAATTTAAATCAATTAGACTTTTAAGGGTGAAAAAATATGTAACAATTAGTCATCAATAGCAACAGAATAAAATTATGTATAAATGAATCTTTTCTCAAAACGTCTTTAATTGTATTTGAAATCTCTGAAGAGCCTACTGCATCAATAAGCCACACATTCATAACAACAGTGATATCATGTATTCTAAAACCATCCCAAAGAATCGGCGTTTCATTGCTTTAATGGTATTGTTTATGAAACAATGCTAAGTTACTAGAGAATAAGTTTCTGCTTTACTAGAGTGAAATACTAAAATAGTAAAGCATATGCAGTTTAAAGGCGGAAGTCATAAAAGGTAACTAGCAATATTTTGAGTAGTACAATAAAGCTTGATGGAAAGAGACAAATATACCAGAGCATTAAAATTTCTTAACCACGAAGCACTACATTGGCTTCACAGTACTTTTGATTGATTTTCAGCCCAGGAATGCACACACCATACTTCTAATCTATCACAATCAATCAGACAAGGCGGGGCATGTAAAATATAGAAAGTGAAATATTACTCTGTAATGCACATTTAACTTGGGACCTCTATTTACACTTCTACTTGAGGGAATCTAAATAGTATGTGCGTGTGTGTGTGTGTGTGTGTGAGAGAGAGAGATCAGTATAGGTTAGTATTGGCAAAAATGAATGACCACAAACATATGCTCACTCAGTTAATTTAACTAGTAAAACCAAAACTCAACGTAAAAAGAATGGACTTTGAAGGATGGCAGAAGTGAAGAGATATTATATTGATATAATTGACAACCATAAATGAATGAAATTTTATGATTGTCAGCATGATAGAACCTATTTGAAGAAATCTTCGCTTTTGAACTTTATAGGTGGGTTTCCTGTTTTCTTCTATGCCTGCTGTGAATTTATTTCAGGAATATTCTCAACTATATTTGGGAAAAAATGGTTATTTTTAGATTTCAGACAGTTAATAGCTCAAATGCCCTAGCACCACAACAGAATTTCAATTGTTATCATTATAAACTCTGCCAATGCAGATTTTATCTTTATCACAGCATATCAGTATTATTAAGATGAGAAACTACGAAGGTTATGGTTGTATTTCAATGTCACGGTTTTCAGTCCAGCTACATTCTGAATCAGCTGAGTCCCATAGAGCAAAAGCAATTTTAGATGATCTTCTTTATGCAACACTCAGACTCAGGAACAATAAAAAGATGCATCCATCATCGAGTGAAAAGATTTTGGCATTTTAATCATTGAATGTCTATATCCATTAAGGGCTAAGATAAGGTGAAGCCCCATAAACACCTTAATAAGCAACCATTTTTCAGTTTCTATCTGATAAGGGCCAATGTCCCTCAGGGGGCCTGTGCGCCCACAGAACAGAGCCAGGCTTCAGCTCAGACTGTTGGGTCTCCACCTTGAGTTTTGGAGGTGAACCCAACGGGGTAGTGCAGCATCCCTTGGGCTGAGACCCTCGGCTTTCCTGCTGTGTGAGCCCCCACAAGATCCTGGTTGTAGTTCCTTGACCCCCAACTTCCAAAATCCCACCTCCTGCCTTTTCTTTTTTTTTAAGTTTTATTTATTTAATTTAATTTATAGCCTTTACATTATTGTGTATCCCTGTAGGTTCCCCACCACCAATTCACCCGTGAGCCATCCCCATAGTCCCTTGTGCTCTTTTCTCCCCTATTTTGGTCTCTCTTCCTCTCCCTCCCCTGTAGAATATCTCTTATTTATGGTTGCCTGCTAATTTTTATGTTCAACACCCTTCATAATCAGGGAAATGCAAATAAAGGCCACAATGAGATACCACCTTACACCAACAAGAATGACACACATTAACAAAAAACAAAAAAGAACAAATGTTGGTGAGGATATGGAGAAAAAGCAATGCTCCTACACTGCTGGTGGGAATGCAAACTGTCCAAACTCTATGGAAAGCTGTATGGCAGTTTCTCAAACAACTAAAAATGGAGCTTCCATATGACCCGGCAATTTCACTCCTAGGAATATACCCAAAGAACACAAAAACATTAATCCAAAAGGCCACATGCACACCTATGTTCATTGCATTAGTATTTACAACAGGTAAGATACGAAAACAACCTAAATGCCCCCAAATTGATGACTAGTTCAAGAAGATGTGCTACATGTACGCAATGGAATACTATTCAGCAATCAAAAATGATAAACTAACACAACTCTCAGCAACATGGATGGAACTAGAAGGGATCATGCTCAGCGAAGTAAGCCAGAAGGAAAAAGAAAAATATCGAATGGTTTCACTTATAGGAGGACTATAAGAGAGCCAAATGAGAAATCAGAATGACAAAATAGCACACAAAACATAAACAAAACCTCCTGCCTTTTCACTGCTTGAGCCCCATACCCACCTTCACCTACCCAGGCCAGGGGAGGCACATGGGGCAATGGACTCAAGTTCTATCTCCTTCCCCCACTAGTTCAGGCTGGAGCACAAACAGCGGGAGTCAGCAGGGTTTGTTCCTAGGCATGGGGGTGGGGGCTGGTAGGGGAAGGGCAGAAGGAGGGAGGAGGTGGGGGAGGGTGCTGGTCCTGCTCCAGGCTGGAGCTATCAGAGCACACCCAGCAAGATTTCTCAGCGGGGCCCTCAAGGACCCCTGATACGCACATGGAGCATTTCTGGTGTGAAGGCTGCCCTCCATGTAGTCCTGTGTCTGTGCTGAGTGAGGACAAAATTTCCTGCCCTGGAATGAACACTGAATTTTCAGTTTGCTCTGGAGTCTGCAAATTGTGTTGTTGGCCCTGACCTAAGACCAAAATAATGAACGTTTTTGAAACCAGCCTCCAGCACCTAGCGGCCCAGCTCCAGCTATGTCCACGAGGGGCCCACAGAGCAGGAGCTGCCCACCAGCCCACACAGAACAAGAGCCCACTGTCACCAGTAGTCTTCAGCCCACAATGGACCCCTCTGTCTCCTTGACTGCTTTACCCAAGAGCCTCCTGCCAAATCCACATTTTTGTGCCCTCCAATCACTCTACGCCTAGGGAATATACCTGTTTTGTTCTCCCAAGCCATGCTTCCCAAAATGTGACCTAAGCCCATTCCCTCAGTCATTTGGGGAGAAAGATATGAGTCTGGGGGCTTCTGTCTCTGCTTACTGCTATCTGTAGTGAAGTCTGTTACTTTCCCAAATCCTGGTGGCACATTATCAGTATTTACGTGCATTGGGAAGAGGAGCCCTTGATTGCTTGGTAATACAAAGCACAGGTATATAGATCATAACACAAGCTCCACATTTAAGGTAAATTATGTTCTATTGGGATGGTATCAATTTTTGCACAGAAAACATGATACCAGGTATACTTGAGACAGAGAAAGTGTTTAGCAAAAGTATATAAGGAGACTGAGAACATGTAAAGTTATTTGAGCAAAGAAGATGACATCTGAATTAGGTCACTTAAAAAATAAGTGAAGTTCAATTGACAGAAATGAAACAGAAAGAATGTTATTCTAGGTCTTGGAAGAAAATAAAATAAAACAGGAAGTGTAGAATCTGAGCAAGCATGTGGTAAGATATAGAGTGCTTGGATTTGCAAGAAGAAGATAAAATTTGACCATTGAACATAGATGGAAAAATCATATTAAAGGACACTAGAAATCTGTTATAAATAATCATCACCATCAAATGTTCAAATGTTTAGTGAACATGTGACATGTCAATCATAATCAAAAGAAATATTTCAAAATGTGACTGTAGCTTGTGGTCAAAGGTCCCAACATGGCGGCCATATTTTAGGTTGGTTTCTTCTTACTAAGCCTAGAACCACCATTTGCTCCCACAGAGCAGACTGAGGAGCTGTAGCTGAGCAAACAGGTTCTCAGATATAAATGAAATCTGGCAGATGAACTAGCAGCTCTCTCTGGTCCTCCATGACTGAATTCAATTAAATCTCTTCCCCTGAGTGAGATATGTCAGATGGATTAATTTGTAGAGAGAATGTTGCTCATTAAGAATTACCTTTTATTTTCTTTATCAGATAAAGTCTTCATTGTTTATGGATGAAAATTGTAAGTCCCAGGTACTTGATCTCTAGTGACTCAGGAAGAGGGACTTTTCCCACAGAGTGTTGTAACACAGACATTAAATTTACAATGACAGCATTTTTAACATGACTGCAATGTAATGATGAATAGACAATAAGTTAATCCACGTTCGAAGCAAGGACACATGAATCCTGTGATTTCTGAACTCAATAACACTGAGACCACATTAATTAGTGCATGGATGCCGCTGATGTCTTGATGTTTCTAAGGCCCATGGAGAGTTCTGAGTATCTGAGCACCATTCTCCATATTAAGAAAGTCATTTGCAATGATTGCCTTATGTTGTGTCTACTCATACATTGATGGCAGCCATCATGAAGTGATGGAGATTGTTGGCTGCTAGAGGACCAAGGAGAGTTTTCCGAGGATGTTGATTTCACTCAAATTTTCTTTACCCTAGTGTCACCTTGAACTGAAATGCAGATACTGATGAAACTCCCATTGATCTTTTTTTAAAAAGATTTATTTATTTATTCATATAAGCTGGGGTGTAGGCCAGAGGTGTGGGGTGGTGAGAGGATTCACCAGAGACAGAGTGGGGAGCAGAACAGGCAGATCAACTGAAGCACACTGCTGAGGGGAGCAGCGGGCAAGGCAGGAGAGGTCTGCCGCGCCATGTGGGAAGCTCCCTGGCTGGGTATTGAACTTGTGCTGCTGTGGTTCTGCATAATTTCATAGTGCTGTGCTTAACCTGTTGTGCCAACAGGGAGGCCCAACTGCCATTGATTTTTCTTTTTTTTTTTAAGGTTGATTTATTTATACATACAAGCTGGGGTACAGGCCAGAGGCGTGGGGGGGCGAGAGGGTTCACCGGAGACAGAGCGGGGAGCAGAACAGGCAGATCAGAAATACACTGCTGAGGGGAGCAGCGGGCGAGGCAGGAGAGGTCTGCCTCACCATGTGGGATTCTCCCCGGCTGGGCGTTGAACTCGCATTGCCCGCTGCCAACAGCTCCACAGCGCAGCACTCAACCGCCACGCCAACAGGGAGGCCCAACTGCCATTGATTTTTAATGACAGTAATCTTCATTTCTCAGTACAGAGTGGAATTTATAGAGTACTAGAAAAAATCCAATAACTACAACTCATCTACTGAAAATATTGGTACAGAAGCTCATGGCCTTGTTTTATAAAACTACAAAATGTTGAGCCAGTTGAAGCACTCAAATATAAAGGAAGCCATGATTTAACTAGAATTAGAGACTTGGTCATCACAATGTGGGGTAAGACAAGATATAGGCCATAACAAACAGCTCAGACACGGCAGGAATCTGACTTGGCCCAAACCAGAATGATTTCATTTGAGATAGAAAATTATTTCTACAGGTTCAACTCTTAAAATCCATCCAACATCATTTAAATCCCTACCAACATATTTTTACAGAACTTCTCTGAGGAGGCTCTGATGCTGTGAAATCCATTTAAAAACAAGCAGAAAGCAAATGAGCCAGAACCCTAGTGTGTGCACTCTTCCTCCCCAGGGAGAAGTGTGGGAAATGGCTGCTGGTTATTGTGAATAATGTGTCTGTGAACAATGGCATGCATATGCTGGCTTAAGGCTGTGTTTTTGATTCTTTTGATTATATACCCAAAAGCGGAATTGCCAAGTCATGTGGTAGTTCTGTGTTTAACTTGAGGAAGCACCAAATTGTTTTCCACAGTGGATGCACCATTTTTATTTTTTCATTTCTATTAACTTTCAGAATTCTCATACTATGTATAAAACAAATTTATACATTAATATGTATAAATATACAAGAATCTAATTTTTTAACTCTTAGGACTGACAATAAAATGCATAAGAGAATATACTCTAGAAATTTTTGAAGTTGAGATAAATTTTTTTATATTCAGATTTAATGAAATCTCTACCAAAATCTCAGTGGAATTCTTCACAGGAGTGAAAAAGAATTATCAGATTCATAGAGAACAATAACAGATCTACAACAGCCAAAGCAATCCTGAGAAAAGAGAACAAAAATAGAGGTATTCTCTGTGGGTTCAGACTATACTACAAAGCTATAGCTATCAAAACAGCATTGTAATTTTTAAAAGACATATATCAATAGAAAAGAATTGAGAGTCCATAAATAAACCCAAACTCATTCAGAAAACTAATTTACAACAAAGGAGCCAAGTCTACATAGCAGAGAAAGGAAATTTTCTTCAATAAATGGTGTTGGGAAAACTGAAAACATGCAAAATATGAAATTAGACCACAACCAAACACCATATATAAAAAATAATTCAAAAAATAAAGTAAATATTTGAATGTAAGACCCAAAACCATGAAATACATTTTTTTCAAAAAAGCATATGTGATAAGGTCTTTTCTTTTTTCTTGAAACTACCTTTGAGGATTCCACTCCAAGGGAATAAAACAAAAATTAATGAACTATATCAAAGAAACAAAAAAACCCTGCATAGTGAGAGAAACCATAATCAAAACAAAAAGACAACCTACTGACTGGGAGAAGATATTTGTAAATCAGACATCTGACAAGGGGTTCATATGCAAACTATACAAGAATTCATACAAATCAACAAGAAAAAAAATGCCTGATTAAGAATGGACAGATGGACTAAATAGACATTTCACCAAAAATCAGTCACATGAAAATATATTCATTCTCACTTATCATTAGGGGAATGTATATCAAAGCTGCAATGAAATATCACCTCACATCTGTTAAAATGAAACAGTTATTGACAGAGGCTATGACTTGATAATTTTCATGACAGCTTAATGGTTAGAACAAATCATAACCAATGAGCTTGTTTGAGTATACTTATAGATTTATATAAAAGAAGCAGGAAATGAAAAAATTATAGAGAAATATACAATATTTATTTTAGTAAAATATTTTTTGTAATAAATGCTCCATTGATTTTTACTAAAAGAATAAAACAAATTTGTCATATAAGTGAATGAATGTGTATGTGGGCAAATGTGTGCATTTGGGTGTCATGAATTAAAACAATAAATTATACAATAGAAAAGTGAATTTGATATGAAAAGGTCATGGATAAATGTTAAAATGTAGTGAGAAAGAGACCAATAAAAAAAGTACAATATTTCTAGTGAAATAGATTTTGTTCCAAAAGCACACACAAGCACAGTGGAAATACACAACTAACTCACAATCAAAATCAAATCACTTGCAGAAAAATCCATTTCTACACTAGACGAGATGAGTCATCATTCCTTGCATGCCACAATTCTCACAAATTAAGGACATCATCAAATTTTAACGATTTTGGGGATTTTAAGACAAATCTCAAAGGTAGGAGAATTTACCACACTGCCCCTCAATGTTGCCTTATATTATTTATTACTGTAAATAAGTTTGGCATTAAGTCTTTATGATCACGGACGCACATGTGAAGGTTAAGAATTTGGCCAACTGTCCCTTCAATAATACAAAATTTAAAATTTACTCCAGGGATTTTCTATTTTAGAATCTCTCAAACAATCGTATTTATACACACATACAAACATATATACATATATCATATCTGATTGTCTATCATCTATCCATCTAATCTATCATCTGTCTCTGTCCATTCATCTATCCATTCATCTATCTATCATCTCTTTAAAGTAGAGATGCTAAAGAAATAGGTTTATTTCTTCACCTCCAGGGTAATCTTTCCAGTTTTAAAAGACAGGGCCATAGATGAAAGTCTCTAGTAACTACATCAGCCATCTTTGCGGGTTCTGTCTGAATCAGCTGTACAGAAAGCCATTGACTCCCAAAATTCATTCAACTAGATGGAATTCTGCTGCTGCTCAACTGGAATTGTTCTTCAGAAGGCAGATTTGATTAAATATTTCATGTTTTCTGACATTAGAAAAGGCATTTTACCCACAGGACCATGTGTGTGTGCGGTGAGAAATCTATTTCATATCAAGTCATGATCTAAATAACTGTCAAAAATGCAATAAAATCTTCTAAAAGAAATGGGAACTATAAATAGGGATTTCTTTCTTTTCTTGTCAGGTGAATATTGAAAATGATTTTAAAAAAACTGCAAAAATACGGAGATTTTTTTCTGTTACAGGAGATTTGCAGGGTTTTTTCAAATTTTAATTGGAATTGGCCCACCGTTTATGTAACTGCTTTAACAAAAGTATTGACTCTACGTGCTAAATGTAAAATTTGCAAAGGTTTGTCCTTTCATTTGATTTCCTTTCCTCATCAGAAAATATATTATCGATAAACCAGAAAAATGGGGTGAGTGTCTTGACATTCTAGTCTGAATTTTTTTTAAATTTTCTCTTTGTATTGAGTTGATTCTAAATTATGACTCCAGTTATCAATAGATTCAAAACTAATGTCAGCAGCCGGAATCCCCCCATAGCTATGTTTTCATCAGGTCTGCACGGTCTGAGTAAACGTTTCCAAGGAGAATTCATGCCCCTACCTTAGCCTTCATGTCTTCATTCTCGTTTCATAATCTCACAGTAGTTCTTTTCTCAACTAGTGTTTCAGAGTCTTCATTGATAATATGCAAGTGACTGCAAATTCTGTCAATACTGCCTTGTAAAAAAAGAAGAAATTAAAATTAAATTAAAACTAAAATTAAATTTAAAATTAAAATTTTAATTAGAAATTAAATTTAGATTAGATTTAATTAAATTTAAATTAGAAATTAAAATTAAATTAAATTAAGAAATTAAAATTAGCTGATTTTTGATGTGTCTCCTAGTTTTGACACAGAACTCCACGTTCATTTCTCTGAAAAATTTTCGGTGTTCCTCCTCATCTGATTAGTTACCGGAGAGGACAGTCTAACCCCTTGTTAATTTTTCCTAAGTCCTTATACTGCCTTTCCCACTTACAAGATTTCTGATGAATCTATTACCTAAAAATTATAATTTCTCCATCCTCTATGATGTTAACAATTGTCTACTAGATGCCCACATTTCCATAGAACTCATTTAAAAAATCGAACTGATTCTATATTTCCGATTCCTCTTCATGACCACTTATATATACCATATATATACTGTATTATACTATCCGATATACAATATATTATATATAATACACACACACACACACACACACACACACACACACACATATATGTCAGCCACACATATATACATATATATATGTCAGCCCCTTTTGAAACTGACTGGCCCTTGTGATACATTGAAAATACCACAATCAGGGCCTCCTTCGTGGCGCAATGGGTTAAGTGCAGCTCTATGAAGCCATCCAGAGCTACTGCAGCACAAGTTCGATACCCAGCCAGGGAGATTCCCACATGGCACATAGAACTCTCCTTCCTTGCCCGCTGCTCCCCTAAGCAGTGTACTTCAGTCAATATGCCTGTTCTGCTCCCCACTCTGTCTCCGGTGAACCCTCTCACCACCCCACACATCTGGCCTATACCCCAGCTTGTAAGCATAAATAAATAAATCTTTAAAAAGAAAGAAGGAAAATACCATAGTCATTCCTCATTCTTCATCCTGCTTTTTCTTCTTCTTTTTCTTTTTTAAAGATTTATTTATTTATGCTTACCGGAGCTGGGGTATAGGCCAAAGGTGTGGGGGGGGGGGCGAGAGGATTCACCAGAGACAGAGTGGGGAGCAGAACAGGCGGATCTACTGAAATACACTGCTGAGGGGAGCAGCGGGGAGACAGAAGAGGTCTGCTGTGCCATGTGGGAAGCTCCCTGGCTGGGGATCGAACTCATGCAGCGTGGCTGGGGATAACTTCCTAGGCTGAGACTTAACCCCTTGCGCCACCAGGGAGGCCTCTTCCTGCTTTTTCTATGAAGGATGTTCTCTCGAGTGACTTCCCGTTATCATCTGCAAGAAAACTTTGAATTCCTACACTATGAATTATTTGCCTTTTTATTTTGGTGGTTACAGATATCTTTTCACATAAAATTATAGGCTCCTTCATATCAACAGCTATGTTTTATAGCTCCAACCATGGGTGCGGCTGGTCATCTTTCAAGTAATTAACACTGGCAGTTTATACTGAGCATTGACTTAACTATCCTCTGCTTGTTTATCTTAGCTCCTGCCCTGGGTATGAGTTTCCTACATGGTAAATAATGACCTAAACCAATTAGATCTCGAGAGAATAAATGACTGCCCTACTTTTTTCTCTAATATAGAATTATTCTTCCTTATATAAGATTTACCAGCTCATATGGGATGTGCTTCCCCAAGAATGCCTTCAGAGAGCCAAAAATAACACATTCATAATGTCCCTTCACGAATATTCTTGCAGTCTCAACAGACATTTCTGAGTCTCTTATTACATCTCAGCACAGGAAAGATTCCCAAGCACAGTGGAAATACACTCGAAATTTTCCTGATATTAATGCTACCGCTCAGTATGGACTTTGATGATATATTGAAGACAGTATTATATTAGTATAATACAATAAGAACCAAATATAATGCTAATATAGCTTGATAAATGGACACTGAACTTCCCATATTGCATTAGCCATGCATTAAGGGGACTATAAAGTAAAAATAATGCGATATGATGGATGAGATCCATGTCATTATCCACACGTGTGTGAATAAAAAGAAAATTTCTCCATGTTTTTCACTCTAAGTTGAATATATCACCTCTTTCCTGGCAGCATTCGAAGTGCCTTTACAATGGTTGCTGATTTACCGTCCACACATGCACGCGTTATTTAACATGGAGTCATCCTAGAGGCGCCCGAATGAGCATACCTGAATGCTGGTCCATTTCAGGCCCACACAGCCTGCTCAGTGGCGTGTGAGAATCTTCTTGGAGGACCCTCACTGCTACCGTGGCTTTCTCACTGTAAGGTAAATGAGAGAGTCATCAGGTTTTTCCGCCCTCCCCTCAGTGCTGGACCCCTGCTGATGGCAGGCACCTGGAGTAGGGTGTGGGCATGCATGAGTGGGCACACCTGGGCCAGCAACTGTGCTTAAAAGCAACATCAGGGGCCTCCCTGGTCGCGCAGCTGTTAAGCGCTGCGCTGTGGAGCTGTTGGCAACTCGCGATGCGAGTTCGACGCCCAGCCAGGGAGAATCCCACATGGTGCAGCAGACGTCTCCTGCCTCGCCCGCTGCTCCCCTCAGCAGTGTGTTTCTGATCTGCCTGTTCTGCTCCCCGCTCTGTCTCTGTGAACCCTCTGTGAACCCTCTCGCCGCCCCACACCTCTGGTCTGTACCCCAGCTTGTATGTATAAATAAATAAATCTTTAAAAAAACAAAACAAAACAAAAAGCAACATCAGAAGCAAAAGAAGGAGAAACAGTGGCAGGGAGCAGACAACAATTTGGGGTGCAGCAGAGAGACCACGAGACCACCAGAGAACCCAGCGGAAGTGAAGATTTGTGGAGGGCTGGTAGGCCTGTCAGCCTCCTGGCCCCCCTAACTCCCAGCCTGCCCTGTTCCTGGCTGCCTCATTCAGAAGACCATTAAAAGGCCACCGAAGGCTCCAGAACTTCTCCTTTGACTCATCTGCACAGCTCTGTAGAGAACCTGTGCTTGTTTTCTTGCCCCCACACTCCTACTCAGAACTGACTGTGGCACTGACATAGGGACATACAGTCTTTGGGGTCATAGACCCAATCGCAAAGTGTGACTGCACGCTGGTGAGAGTATGTAGCGGCTTCCCCACACCAGCTGCAATAGCCAGGGTCTAGGATTTCAGCTCATTTACCTACCCAGAGACAGCATCAGATTCCCCAGGTAAAGGGCTCTGTCCCAGTAAGCCGCCCTCTACGTCAGACAGAAAATGAAAACTCAGATTTTCTGTGCTCCTCACTAAATGGCTATAAATCAGAGGGTCCACGACCCCTTCCTCAGGTTCAATTAATCTGCTAGACTGGCTCACAGCGCTCAGATGTGTTTTCTCACTAGATCATCAGTTCATGTGAAATGTATTACGGACAGCCAGCTGGGTGAAGAGATGTGTAAGGAAGGATCAGAATTAAAGGGCTTTGGTCCTCCTGGACCTAGAGGCCCAGTACAGTGGTCTCCCCAAGTCAGAAGCTCTCCTAAGGCCCCCCCTTATGGGTGCTGACTAGGGCTTTATTATCTAGGCCTGATTGATTAACTCCTTGGCCACTGGTGATTGACACAAGCTTTAGCCTCTCCTCCAGAAAATCAGGGGGTGGGGCTGAATGTTCCCGGGGGAGACCATTGTATTTAGGTGCTTTCAAAAGTGACCTCATTGGGCCTCCCTGGTGGCGCAAGGGGTTGAGTCTCTTCACCATGAAGCTATTGGCAGCCATTGAAGCACGAGTTTGATCCGCGGCCAGGGAGCTTCCCACACAGCGCAGCAGACCTCTCCTGTCTCCCCGCTGTTCCCCTCAGCAGTGGATTTCAGTAGATCTACTTGTTCTGCTCCCCACTCTGTCTCTGCTGAATCCTCTCACCGCCCCCCATACCCCAGTTCTTGTATGTATAAACAAGTAAAATAAAGCTTTAAAAACAAAAGACCCATAGAGGAAAGGAGATATTTTTCAACCTCCATAACACCCCGATACATGTGGGAAACCACTGACTTTCAGTGATTTCGACAAATCTGATTCAAACCCCTAACTTTCACATGACTCTATTTCTTTGAATGAAGCTTCTCTTATTAATTGATGATGGATTGATGGCATACGCCAAGGGAAACATTTTCCTGAAATATTATTCATAGTAAAAATATCTCATTTATACTATTGTGATTTTTTTCAAGTTACTTTAAAAATTTTAAGGTATGTTTAAGAAGTTCATCATTCATTGAAATAAAGTTTACAATCCTAGAAAATGTGCATACATTTAAAATGGAAATACTCACATGTAAAAGGATATATTATATGCCTTTGTTTACTATCCTCCCCTTTAATTATAGTCTTCCTTTGTGCCAATTCTACTCTTCTGACTTGGACAATCCATTCTATTCTTATTCAGGATTCAGAGATTATCAAGGAATGAATAGAAAATAGCACTATGTACTGGCTGAAGTGAATTCTGGCAAATGCATTTTTGTAACACATGCCAATCTTTCGTACCAAGAACCTGCTTCCTTTTTGGCAAAATCACAACACACTATGCATTGTGTTTCCTTAGCCCAAACACATTTTCTTCCCTCTTTCTAAAATCTTGAGTGAATTTATTTTGTAAGATCTTTAGTATTGCTTCCTGGATCCTTCAGCTAGTGATAACACAGCAAGTTGTAACCCAGACCTACAAGTGCTGGTATTTCCAAATAGATTTGTGGAAAATGAGCACTTCCTTGTTCGTTAACCCATGTAGCAATTCCAAGGGGTTTGATGTGTGATGCCCAGGATGTGATACATAGCTGTATCTTCTTTTGAAACACTCACAAATTCAGAGATTGGATGATTTCATCAGAGCTACAGTCGTGAACAAAAACTTGATTCTAATTATCTTACATGTGGTCTAAATAGAATGCATTATTAATTATTTTGCCCTAGTCCTGACCTGTTTTTTTCTAGTGTTTTCTGGGTTAACCTGTATCAGAAAAACAATTCCATGTGTCTCAAAATCCCTTCTTCTATATAGGGAAGCAAAAATCTACCACCCATAACTTGATCTTTTTGACAAATGGTTGACTTTATAACTCTGAAGGCTGAGTGGAAATTGCTTTTGAAAAAGACGTTTACATGTAAACTTCTGTCTGTAAGTGTCTCTACCAGGAAAAACTAATCTCCTTAACTGTTTTTTTTAACATTTATTTATTTATGCATACAAGCTGGGGTGTAGGTCAAAGATGTGGGGAGGGGGGGTGAGAGGATTCACCAGAGACAGAGTGGGGAGCAGAACAGGCAGATCTACTGAAATACACTGCTGAGGGGAGCAGCGGGCGATGCAGGAGAGGTCTGCCATGCCATGTGGGAAGCTCCCTGGCCAGGGATCGAACTCGTGCTGCAGTGATTCTGGATACCTTAGTAGTGCTGAGACTTAATCCGTTGTGCCACCAGGGAGGACTCCTTAACTGTTTTCAATGGAGAAGGCAGAATTTAAATCTGCATACCTTTATTGGCTGTGTTTTCCTTGGAAAACTCTCTAACTGTCCTTCCTACATTCCCCAGCCTTCCTTGAATTACCCAAACTATTTAAAATGATGTCTGAAGCCAAGTGTTAAGGACTCAGTCATTTGGGGTCTCGCTCATACATACATACATGTTATTATGAAGTTTCTTCTTTTTCCTTTTTTCTCTTATCAATCTGTCTCATGCTTGTTTGACATTTTTGCCAGTCTAGAGAACCAAAAGGATGATTTTCATTCCACTCCAACAGTGGGGATTAATATCAAAGCTAAATCAAATATATCTTCAAAGACCTATAGAACTTCACAACTTTCCTCCAAGTCTCAAAATGCTCCTTGGGATTCTGAAGCAGAACTACAACTTTCTGAGTTTCCACAGACTATACATTCACTGCAAGCATTTTCTGATGCTTTTGAGTCAGTCTGGATTATGGGGATGAGCTGTTAATAGAAAACATAGCCTTCTGCTGTCCTGGACGACATTCTTATCATTCTCTTGGGTAATTCCCCTCCTATTCCAGTTCATTGTGCTTTGTCCTTCTATCTCAAGCTGCTTAACTTGGGATTGTATAACAAGGAAACTCTCCATCTTTCTAAAAGTAACTCAGACTATATATTTCTCTTTTCTTATTGAATTATCAGTATAATTTGCAGGACTGATGTAACCTAAACAACTTTTTCCTTCCTTCTCTTTTTTCTATTCTATATCATCATCTATATCAAAATTTTCATTCATTGCTTTTTAAAAAAGATTTTTTTATTTATGCATACAAGAACTGGGGTGTAGGCCAGAAGTGTGGGGTGGTGAGAGGATTCACCAGAGACAGAGTAGGGAGCAGAACAGGTGGATCTACTGAAATACACTGCTGAGGGGAGCAGCAGGTGAGGCAGGAGAGGTCTGCTGCACCCTGTGGGAAGCTCCCTGGCCGGGGATCGAACTCATGCTGCAGTAGCTCTGGATAGCTTCATAGTGCTGAGACTTAACCTGTTGCACCACCAGGGAAGCCCTAATTCATTGCTTTTACCAGACTTCTTGATGGCTGTGCAATGTCATCAGATTATCCACGCCATTGTGACAGTGTCAGAGATCTCGTCAGAGAATGCTGGCTTGTTGTGTGCTGGTCGTGGAACATCACAGGGGCAGGTGGGATGAGAGATCACGTGACATCAGGGTATGTGACTTGTTACTCATATTTTGTGTGGTCAACCTGAATGTTGCCTCCTAGACTGTGATTTATACTGATAATTATTCCTTGAAAGTCTCTTAGGGTGGTGTAAATAACTTAATCTTCACCCACAGGACTCAGCTCACAAAGAGAGTTGGTGAGAGCAGTTAATGATGTTACTGGCTGCTGGTGTTGATAAATGTATTGTTAATTCATTCATTGAAGTGATATCATCCTTACAACTATTAATGAATGTATTTGAGGAATCAGTAGTCTCTCTTTGGGAAAAATGAACAGTGATCACCCAGCAATACTTGCTACTGGTTGCCATGCAACTGTGCAATGCTCATTTCCAGGTAAGAATATAGGACCTTGCTTTTTTCGGAAGTGTATTTCCACAGATTTCAAAGATCCTGAGAAAATTTAGATTTCATCTTTGTTCCTTTTTCTGCAAGATAAAGAAAAATGATTAAAATTCAAGAAATCAAGTTGCTTGTTTTTTTTCAAACATGATATTCTGAAAACATTTTATCCTTTTTGTCTCTCATCTGAGGTATATTACGTAGATGTCAAAGAAGATTAACACAGAGAGTTTTATGTGTATGAAAAATGTTTAACCGAAGTGTTGATTTCCACTGATGAAAGTCTTGGTATTCAAGAGAAGTAAGTACATCAGTTGTGGTTTGCATCCCTGGCAAGAATTGTCAGTGTATAGCAAAAATCTTCAGAACACTTGAGCAACTGAGCATTCATGTGTCTAGTTGTAGAGATGTCTGAAATGGAATCCCCTCTCTTGTAGACTTTCTTAAAGAAAGAAATAATAAAACGGAGAAATAAATATTCTTCAAGAGAAAATATTATCTATGTTTATAAGACAATTGTAAAGACTGACTAAATTAGTCCTCATTTCCAATGACTACTTTTTATAAAAGATGGAAAGATTAATCATCTATCCATCTCAATTGTCTTCAATTGGAAATCTAAACCTCCATTTCATCTGTCCATTCAATAAGCAGTTCTGTATGTGTCTTTCATTAAATATTGATTACTGACTTTCAGAACATTTGAATGAGGTTTTATTACTGGTGAGAGGCCACTGATGATAAAGAATCACAGCCCTTTGGGTGCTAGGAATAGTCTCAAGGGAGGACTAACACAACACAGCTCTTAGAGGACAGTGAAATTGCCTCTTTTCCAAATGGATAGTGAGTTAAACTTGTTAAGGTTGTTTTGAAGTTCCAAAATACTTGGGTATATTATAGTCACAAATTCTGCCATGACTAATCTAAAGTTTGTGGACGTAGTTTTTAAGTGTAGAAGGAGACCAGAATTGGAGGATCATTGGCTATTTTTGCAGCTCTTTGTAAGGTTTTATAAGGAAGTTTGGTTTCTGTGGATTCATTATGTTGAGGGACAACAGGTGGGAGATAAGATTGGAACAAAACTGAAGTCCAATCTTTCTGTGAGCACGTTCCGTTTGACCTTCTTCAGATAAATGACAGCAGCCCAGGGAAAAATGAGTGTGTTGTCAGGAAAGGCAATACCTTCTCCTGCAGAATATCCAGTAATGGTCTCTCAAGATGGCTACCTGAGCGTCTGTGGTAGCGACAGTCAGGATTGAGACCAAGACGTCTGATATCTGTGTGGGCATAAGCAATATATTTGAGGGCCTCCCTGGTGGCACAAGGTATTAAGCCCCAGCACTATGAAGCTATCAGCAGCCACTGCAGTATGAGTTCAATCCCCAGCCAGGGAGCTTCCCACATAGCACAGCAAACCTTTCCTCTCATGTCCGCTGCCCCCCTCAGCAGTGTATATCAGTGGATCTGCCTGTTCTGTCCCCCACTCTGTCTCTGGTGAATCCTGTCACCATCCCCAAACCTCTGGCCTACACCGCAGTTCTTGTATGCATAAATAAATAAATCTTAAAAAAAATAAATTTGAACGATAACCATAACAAACTAGAACAGTGCTTTAAACAGAGATCATAAGAAATCTTACAATCCAGAATTAACACTATCATTTAATCAATGTTTATAGTTATTTCCCCAGACTATCCATGTGATAACTTATATAATGTAACTATAAAAATATTACTTGATCAATATATCTCTATTCATATCATAAATGATGAAAGACCCTTTTAACTGCTATCCTATAAACTAAGAAAAGAAATACACTTCTGTTTTCTGGCCTATGTGTTTTATTATTGATAAAACTTTCTGTAGCTAAACAAGACATAATAATATTAATAATATTAGTAGTAGTATTTTACAACATTGATTTTTCACTTGTTCATGATGTGTGTTGGGAAGGCCTATCTGAACATTTGGGGTAACATTACCTTTCGATTCTATCATCACAACTATTGCAATGTGAGAAATTTTAAAAGAAGATCCTACAGATTATTGTTTGCCTCAATGGACTGTCCACTGGGGAATACTCTGTTATGTCTTTCATATGTATAAGCCTGATCAGATATGACTCTAAAATTATCTTTGAAAGTTGTTCAAGTGTTATAAAATTTGTGTTGATGGGGATAATTGCTACAAATGCTGGTTTACTATCTTCATGTTTTTTCTTGAGTTTGGAAAGTAAAGCTCTATAATCTTTTTTATTGAAATAGATACACTCCGTTTGCATGAATCTCTAGTCTTTATAAGTGAAAAATCCATATTTGAATTGATACCAGTTTTATAGTTACATCCTGGTAATTATATCTCAAGAGAAGAAAGTTATAGTGGAATAAAGCCACTGGTTTTTGTATCACAGCTAAAATAATTAAGTATTCATTAAAAGTATTGAGTATATTTTATAAAGAAAAGTGATTATCACATATAACTCTGTTTGAATAATTTTTCAGCAGCAAAATTGATCTTGGCATTTACATTCAGAGTTATTGGCATTATGTCATAGAATAACACTGCCTAGAAAATGAATCACACACAGTTTTTCTGCCTTGAGTATTGATTATCCTTCAGCATATAAAGAGCTTGTAAGGTTAAAAAGCGTTTAAAGATTTATTACCAGTATTGATTCACTTTTTTTTTTGTGGTGTTGAAAGCAAATACAAATCCAGTTCCTGCAAAAGATACAATAAACATTACTGTTTAAATATGAGAATTAGCAATTTAAGGAAATGATTTTCCTATGTGCTATTTATCACATTTAGATTCTTATTTCATTATCAAGATTTGTCAAATTTTTGGTGTTTAATATATTATTGATTTAACAAAAATTAAACAAATCTCACCTGCAGCTGATGGAATGCTTCCTTGATCCTGTATATGTTATTCTTAATTCAGTTCAACTCCCTCCAAAGATTATATGCATGACACACTCTGCCTCTCTATCTCCACCTCATCTGTATCTGTCTATATGTTTGTTTGTGTTGACTATATTATCAGAACATCTATGCCTATAAAGGATTAGTTGGTAAAACTGCCGTATTGTAGATCTACATATGCTTTAATATTTTATCTCCTATATGTATATATGTATATCACATACACATATTCACATATGTATATATTTAAAATGAGGTTTTTGCATAAGATGCTTGATTTAACCGACTAGAGTGCTACAGATTTTTAATGTGGTCTTTTTCTACATTTCCAGCTTATGTGTATTATTTGAAATTTAAATGAGACCACAATCATGACTTGAAATATGAAAATGAGCTATGAGAACTAGAGACTATTGCTCCATTAATTCAACACAAAAGACAAGTGGAAAATTGACATATTTTCTTATATTAGTTCATTAAGGGCATGTGTGCTTAGCAAGCCTTTAGTTTTTCTCATTGTTTTTAAGATAGAGTTTTCATTCTATATGTCTTAAGTGGGTCAAACACAATATTTTAATAAGGAAATGAAATATTTTCATTATATAATTTATAGTTGTTGTATCATGTTCTAGAAAAAGTTGTATAAGACAAACACAGTAATGCAAATACAGTTGACTGGTATCTATGAAGTGTTACTGGTTATCAATGAAAAAATTACGTTTCTATTTAACATGGTAATGTTACAGTCATCGATCAATATTATTTATAATACACTCTCACATAACTAATGTTTGATATATATAAAGAGTAAAGATGTTCAAAATCATCTATGTTTTGGATGGAGCTGGAAGGGATCATGCTCAGTGAAATAAGCCAGAAGGAAAAAGAAAAATATTGAATGGTTTCACTTATAGGAGGAATATAGGAGAACCAAATAAGAGAACAGGAGGAGAAAATGCACACAAAACATAACAAAAGCAAAAATTAGCAGGCAACCATAAATAAGAGACATTCCGCGGGGGGGGGGGGGGGGGGAGGGAGAGAGACCAAAACAGGAGAGAAAAGAACACAAGGGCTATGGTGATATTTCACGGGTGAATTGGCGATGGGAAACCTATGGGGAATACACAATAATGTAAAGGATACAAATATAAAAGTAAATAAATATATATTTTTTAAAAATCATTTATGTTCAACAACAAAAGGAACAGAAAAAAATATTCCATTTTGTATGTAAATAT
The DNA here is from genome assembly GCA_004024925.1 of Scalopus aquaticus. NCBI lineage: Eukaryota > Metazoa > Chordata > Mammalia > Eulipotyphla > Talpidae > Scalopus > Scalopus aquaticus. The sequence goes on along the minus strand of PVIJ01004693.1, from coordinate 50,164 downwards.
ATCCCCAACAGAAACACTGGAATATTCCTAGAGGGCAGTCATAACACATGGGCTGAAAGAATTACAAATCTCAACAGACATCTATCTAGACAGACATCGATATATGTTGGAGAGAAATGCCAGTATTTTAAAATTATTTTAAAACATGTTATCTCATAGAAAATCACACTTTTTTTAACTCTGAAAATAGAAACCTCACCTCCAACAGATTTTATATTTTTAGAAAAGCCAGAGAATTGTCATTTCATATTTCAGAGCTAAGTGCTGAGTTCCACAGAAATATGATTTCATGACTTCCCACTTCTCAACTGTTTTTCCCAACATGCTCTATCCATTCATCAGTATGTGGGATCTGGGAGCTTCTTTCTTTTCCTTTTCAGCAAGTCCAGTTCTAGCTCTTCCTCTCCTCTCCTCTCCCCGTCTGGTTTCATGATGAGTGACATACTCAAAAACCCACCATTATTTGTCACTCTGCCCTACTTGTCTTTACAATACTTGACAGTGGAGAGACCACCATTTCTACTTCCTCTTTCCTTGCTTGCAAAATACCAGAATTTGTGAGTATATGACTATTCTTTTCATGACAGCATAGTATAACCTAATAAATTATTCCAATGCTAATAGGCTAAACATATGATGTCCTGTAAATTTTTCACTTATTGTTTTTTTAAAGATTTATTTTTATTGTTGTTTATATATTTTACATTTTGTATTCCCCTTGGGTAGCCCACCACCAATTCACCCGTGATCCATCTCATGGTCCCTTGTGTTCTTTTCTACTCCATTTTGCGCCCTTATCCTCTCCCCCTAGCCCCCCATGTGTCTCTCTCCTATTTGGTTTCCCTATAGTCCTGTTATAAGTGAAACCATTCATTATTTTTCCACACAATACATCTGATAAAGGACTGATAACAAATATTTACAAGGAACTCACACAACTCAACAAAAACAAAGCTAACAATCCAGTCAAAAAATGGGCAGAAGAGCTCAAAAGGCACTTCTCCAAAGAAGAAAAGCAAATGGCCAACAGATACATGAAAAAATGCTCAACATCACTTATAATCAAGCAAATGCAAATCAAAACCACTATGAAATACCACCTCACACCTGTGAGGATGGCACACATTAAAAATATAGGCAACAGCAAATGCTGGAAAGGATGTGGAGAAAAAGAAACTCTTCTACACTGCTGGTGGGAATGTGAATTGGCCCAACCACTATGGAAAGCTGTATGGCGATTCCTCAAACTGCTAAACACGGAGTTTCCATATGACCCAGCAATACCACTTTTGGGAATCTACCCAAAGGACACAAAAACACTAATCCAAAAGGATACATGCACCCGTATGTTCATTGCGGCACTGTTCACAACAGCAAAGGTATGGAAGCAACCCAGATGTCCAAAAATAGATGACTGGATCAAGAAGATGTGGTCCATATACACAATGGAATACTATTCAGCATTCAAAGAAGATAAACACATGCAATTTGCAGCGACATGGATGGAATTAGAGGGGATCATACTCAGCGAAACAAGCCAGAAAGAAAGAGAAAAATTTTTCACTTATTTCTACTTAATTCTCATTCATATTGTCCAGTGTATCACTCCCACATCTTCCACATATTACTTCCCCCAAACTCTTTATCTCTGATAAGACTAGAAGGCTAAGTTAGCCTTTCTGTCCCCTGTCCAAAAGGCCATTCTCCACACATTTCCCAGGAGATTGAGTCCAACGTGCTCTCATTTAAATTTATTTATGGCTTTTATATGTGCATGTTTTCACTATTTCTTTCACCTTTATCTTCTGTCAGAGGAAAAATCAGGGGGAGAAATCAATCAATCAACCAGTCTCCTGTTTTCCAGAATGTTCTTCATGTGAGTATTTCATTCCCTCTCAAATGGGCCTGAGCAGTGCTCCTAACTGCACCTTTCTCTCATACTTGCACTTGTTCCTCTAAATAATTCCATCTTTCACTAATGTTCCTATCATCCCCCCAAATCAAAACAATGAAAATGGTAACATCTTCCTGAACAGATGTTGCCCTACTTCACTGCTTCCTTTTGCCTTCACGCTTACTAAAAGACTAGTTGATATTGATTGCTTTAAAATTTACTCTCTAACTGCTGATAATTGTCTTCTCACCTTGTTGCACATACAATCAGGATCATCTAACCATTCATATTTGTCCTCAGTATTTTAAAATTAATATATATTTATTTTTTATATCTTTTACATTATTGCATATTCCCCGTGGGCTTCCCACCACCAGTTCACCCGTGAACCATCACCATAGTCCCTTGTGCTCTTTTCTCCCCCATTTTGAACCCTTATCTTCCCCCTCCCTCGCTGAATGTCTCTCATTTATGGTTGCCTGCTAGTTTTGTTTTGGGTTTTGTTGTTGTTGTTGTTGTTACTTTATCCTCCTGACCTCTTATTTGGTTCCCCTATATTCCTCCTATAAGTGAAACCATTCCATATTTTTCTTTCCTTCTAGCTTATTTCACTGAGCATGATCTCTTCTAGCTCCATCCAAGTTGCTGCAAATTGCAAGAGTTTATCTTTTTGATTGCTGTGTAGTATTCCATTGTCTATATGTACCACAACTTTCTACAATATTGAAAAACACTGATTATTCCTTCCACCACTTATTTCTTAGCTTTTGTGACATTAGACACATTGGTCTGCCTAAACATAGTTGAAAGTTTTCTCCTACTCCTCCAAGGGGGAGCAATAGTGGGCAGAGAGGGGAGTGGGACATGGACTGCAATGGAAGACTATGGGTGCTTTGATGGCGGGAGAGCTATGATGACTGCACCTGAGAAGGCAATCCTGTACTGCCAAAACACCAGCAAGGATGTAAATGATGATACATCAATAAAAATAAAACTAATTATTAAAAAGTGTCAATTCATTGGGAAGATCCATCTCTCTTTGTTATTCATGATGCTGTGGCGATTTTCTCATAATAAATTGCACAATCATCTGCTTTAGAATAACCAAGGCAGCTTTATGCACCTGTAGATTCTCTCACGCTGAGCCAGATCTACCAAATCAGAGTTTCAGTTTTTCACAAGCACTCTCAGTGGTTGGTTTGTGCTCCACAGATTGAAATCATTGCTCTATCTTCACATCCTTTTGGTGATGTTACTTAATTCGATCATTTATTGTAGTACCTCTATGAGACTATCACTAAAATTTTATCCACAATTTTGATCTTATTTTAAATTTCTTGTTCCATATTTCCAGCTGTCAGCTAGATATCATCATGTGTAATCTCTGCTAATAATTCCATAGAGTTACGTACACACAAATTTTCCATTTAAGACTACTATGGAATTTATGTTAACTTTATCTATGATCAATGTAGAAGTGTTTCTAATGTGATTGTGACAATTTGATGATGATATAAGACTATAATCATACTAATTTGTTGTAATCTTGTCCTCAGTATGAATAAGGTTTGGATTTTAAGATCATAATTCCTTTCCATTTGCTTGAGTAGACTGCATTGACTTTTACTTGCAAAATATCTGGATACTGGACTTGCTTCGTTTTATTCACATCCAAGAATTAATAAGAACTCTGAGTGTCCTTTAGTGTCTAAGGGTCTGTGTATGTGATATAAGCATACAGGAGATCTCCATTTGCTTTTTATGGGGTTGGGCACATGAATACCCATAAAACAAAAAAAAAATTAAAGGTGAAAATTCTTTTTGAAAAACTGTTCAATTAAGCCCTTAATCACTTTAATAAAGGCATCTTTACAATCGCTGTGTTTTGAATTTCCCGGATAAATACTCAAGCGACACATAATGTATATTAACCAGCAAATTTCTTCAGTATACATGGTGTTAGATTCCTGTGTGCATGCATATTTCCCATAATATTTGAAACGAGTCCAACTTTTTTTAAAACTGCACTGCATACAATAGTTTGATAGATAGAAGAGTTGCATTAAATTACCATAACTGAGGATGGATGTACTTTGAACATCACTGTCAACATTTTATAAACAGAGGTGACACCCATCTGCCCATTGTATTAAAAAGAGAAACTTAAATATAAGGAAATTTTCATGCTAAAATTATCACCTAAAATACAATAAAAAATCCTGTAAATATTTTTGTGATATATAAGATAAAATTTCATACTCTATTACAAGGTCTTTACACTGTAAATGGATTAGAATTCAAAGGATAGTATATACAGCATACCCTATCCTAATTAAAAATACTTAGCTTCCAAATCAGTGAGGAGGGACTTCCATGTTATATCACTTTTCCTCAATTCGTTCAGTCAGACTATAAAGCATGGAAATTATGCACTATTTCCATGTACAAATTGCACACAAACAAGAGAGCTATTCCTTGTGCTACAGTAAAATTTCATATGATAAAAATGTAATTGACATGGCATCATGCCTTATAGATGAATTTGTTACTTTCAATGGAAATTATGTCTCCCTAATGCAGCCATTCTACAGTCATTGTTATGCAAAAGGTTTCTACTCCAAAATAGAAATTAAGTTCAGATACAAATCATTTGATTAGATTGTTGCTATATTACATTAAATAATAGTAGAGCTACAATTACAGAATGTCTCTGCTAGAGTTTGGGCTGTCCTATTTGGTGCAGAAACTTCATAACTATTAGCAGATTTTAATTACTTCAATTTTGATGGAGACAGCTATCAAAGATCATTCAATACACCGCTCTAAGAAGGAATGTGTATGATCTCTCTTCATTTCTGATGTGCTTGGAGAAACAGATATTGTTTATAAGCTACAGATAAAATTAGCACCTAATTAAAGTGAGAAGAAAATATCTCTTTCCCTGAACTTCCTAGAAGGAATGAATAAAAAAAGTGCCATTTGAAACCAAATACAGGTAAATAATTTTGTAAGCTTCCAAATAACTGGTTTCTTTCAGAGCCTATATTCCTAGACTGCTGGTTTCTAATCCACATAACAATGCTTTTATTTCCTGTGTATATTGTATAAATAATAGGGATTTAGAGAAATAAATTGCAGCAAGACTCACAATGAAGATACTAATCACTTCTTCATTTAAGCAGAGGTAATATTCTAATCCTGGTAGTGGAACATTCAGTTGAGGTGACATAAGGATTTTTTATCATTTATCTTCCCACCACCCTACCCTCATTTCTTTAATAAAATTAAAATCACAGTTTGTTATTCCCAGTGAAGAATGTGGGACCTCACCCCTTAGGTTAACTCCAGTGATAGAGAGTCAAGTAAGAGGAACAGGACTTTTATGGTGGGAACTGCAAACTCCTTCATTCCTCAGTCAAGACCACGAGGAGTCACTGAGTAGAGCAAAGACGAAGTGCAGGGAAGTCCATTGGGAACTGCAATGTCCTCGGTACCCTCTGCCTCCATTTCGTGGGTGTCAGGACCTCATCCTTCTGGAACATTGAGTTTTCTCTCTGTCCCTGGTTTTATCATTTATGGCACTGCCAGACTGAGGCTAACCATTGAGCCGTACGTCCATAGACGTACTTGATAGGCTTTATAGCATGACACGTACTCACCAACAGGAAATGTGATTGAAGAAGATGTTTCAATAAAGCGAGATCTATGTCAAGTAGGGAAATGTCAGTGGAGAAGAGGAATTCTTGAAGCTAAAGAAAGAAGGAAATGAAGTGGAAGTTCATACCTGAAGGATGGTTTGGGTTATTGAGAGTGAACCAGGGAGAGGGAAGGGACCGAGAGAGGAAAGAAGAGATTTCTTAGATGTGAAGCTAAATGTGCACAATCCACAACCCATGAGGGAAGAGAGAATTTGGGGTGCCTTTGGAGCTGAGTATGTCTTGGCTTCTTTGGAGTGTAGATCCTGGAAGGAATGGAGGTGATGGGGTTGGAAGGAATAGGAATGGAAGAGAAGATAGGAATGATAAGAAGAGATGGCTTCCAGTAACAATGTGGCTGTTCCCTTTCATGGAGCACTGGTCTCTCCTCATCTCATGTCCTGTTAACTCAGTATTTGTCTCGCATCTTCAGTGCTCTTTCTATGCACCCCTCCCCTCCTTCTCATTCTACCTCTTGCCCCTGTGGCTACACTCTAGGGGACCCTAAGTATGTATGTATGCATAAATAAATAAATAAATAAATAAATAAATAAATAAATAAATAAATAAAATGTATGAATAAATAAATAATAAATTAATTAATTAATAGATCTTTAAAAATAATGTCCACATTTAATCTCCTCAATGGCATTCAGATTCAGTCAAGGAATTGCTGTCAAGAGTTATGAGTAACATAGTAGAATATAATTTTTTTAATCTTATGTGTTGGAAGTAACTTATTTATAAGCATTTATAAATGACTGGCTTGGGAAAGCATTGAATAAAATGGTCAACACGACAATGGCTTAAGCTTCGAAAAAAGTTTGCTTGGAGAAATGAATGGGCATGAGAAATGAATGAGAAAAACAGATATTTTTTTCTTTCTCTGAATATCCCTCATAACTAAGGGATATTCTTCAAAACCTTTAACAAAATAAATCAATACTTTTCTGTTCTCTCTTAAATAAAACTAGAAAAGTGGTATAGAAAGAGTAGAAGGGATTATTTTTTTAAATCACACCATGGAATGATTCCTTGAAACACAGAATGAGATAATACAGTTTTGGACATTATACACTTGACCTTTTTATCCTGAAAAGAACATCTTTAGGATGCCCCTTAGTGCTCATTAATAATATTCAGAAGTGACAGATAAAATGCACATATTTTCTCCAACAAGAATTTGCCCTTCTGTGATAAAGGTTCTAAAATTGAATATTCGGGCATGGAAATCCACAGTGCCTCATATGCTTCTGGAGAAAAGGACGCTGTGTTCACTTTTGCCATCATTTGTCAAAATGAATCCCAGTACGTCTTTAGGCACATCCCCTAGCGCAATTCATTCTAGGCCACGTTTTAGCTTGAAAACATTTCTCCATTACACCAAAAAAGAGGGGGAAAAAAAGAACATGTCTATGAGACAACAGTCATGTCTGGTCAATGCACAGAGAGAAACACCGCCATGACTTACGTGTAAATGTTTCGTGTGTGAACATCAGCTGCGGCTCGACGTGCCCACGAATACACCTGCATGTGAGATATCACAGACCGGACACTGAGCGCCCCCTTTCCCCTGCAGCTGCAAGCTCTGCAGCCTGCCTGTGACTTCCATGAGAACCGCCCAGGGGCCCCAGGCCCCGAGGCCCCCGGATCGGAGACCCCCAGGCCCCCAGATCCACAGGCCCCAGGCCCCCAGGCCCCCAGACCCACAGGCCCCCAGGCCCCCAAGCCCCAGACCCGGAGACCCCCAGGCTCAAAAACGTACTTTGCTATTACTGGAATGTATTATTGGAATATCTCCATTCATATTCACTCCCTGTCTATTCTTTTCAAATACTCAGTAGAACGAATTGAAAATTAGCCTTCTCTTTTCGTTTTCCTTAACATAACATGTTCAGTGATGCAAAAGGGAGACTTTCTATAAATCTCCTCAAGTCGGAAGAGTCAAATAAGAAACAAGAACAAATTTACTATTTTCAATTCTTTTGATTATTAGAATTAACATTTAGTTTCTCCATGTATTATTCTGAAATACAAAATTAGTATTTTATACTAATACTCTATGTAAAATATATACTGATTGCATTAAACATTGTGGGTTATTGAATTACATTTATCAGATGTAGTATCTTTTGGTACTTGAGAAATAAAAGAACAATACATTGACTACAAGCATTTTTTTTTTCAAATTATATCAGATCTTTCATACTGCTATTATTTACTATTAAGGGGAAAAAAATTATGTCTGAATCTTTTTCAACCTGTATAGACGTTAGCAAGTAACCAGGCTTGGTCTCGACAAACTTCAATTCCCTCTGACTACTAAGTTCCAAAAACCCACAGAGGAATACGGCTTCACAAAACACCTTTGAATATGCTGTTCCCTGTTTCCCTTCCCAACACTGTGCCAGAGGCCCTTGTGCTCCCTGGACAACTGCTGAATGACAGTGTCAGATGCCAGGGACACAAATTAGGATTCCGTGCATTTTGCTTATCAAGCCTCACGAACAGGCGATACTCCACAATATCTCCTACGGAAATAGGAATTATTTCCATAGGCCAATAACTAAGTAGCATGTTATTTCATATAGCACTTTTTGAAGACATAAATGATAGATGATGGATAGATAGATGGATAGATAGACAGACAGACAGACAGACAGACAGATAGATAGATAGATAGATGGGTGGGTGGGTGGGTGGATGGGTGGATAGATAGATTATTGACAGATGATAAAAAAAAAGATTGATAGAAAAATATATAGATCATAACTACAGACAGACCATTGACAGATAACTGTTAGCTAGAAAATGGTTGATAGAAAGATAGACAGGGACAGACAGATGATAGATTGAGCTGTGAAGTGTTATTACTTAAGTGTCTGCAGCTAAGGTAGACCCTATTAGCTTTGGGAAGTAAATTAAAAAAAAAAATTCCACAGTTCACCTACTTTGAAAGATATAGCTGTTGACACTTTGTGAAACTATCCACAGTGCATCAATGACTCTCTGATATTAATTTTAAACATAAAGGAATCCTATTTTTCCATCGCTATGGTTGTTTTAATACAAGCATATATCCCCTGGAATTGAAAGAAATAGTTTTTGGAGAAAATGCATATTTCAATTTCTTTTGTTAAATCAATATGCTATAAAAGACCTTAGCATGTTCTGAAAGGACATATTTAATTGTAATTTTATAAGTGAAGTGGATGAACTCATATTTTAAAATTACATCAACTTTATTTTCCCAACATTCAAACATAAGCTTCTTTATACTCAAGTTTAATTGGAAAGAATAACCTTGCATTGAAGAAGTTAATTGGTTATAACCAAACACTTGTTTTCTCTTTCTCAGGAATATTTTCTACTTATATAGACTACATGAAGTACTGTTTAAGCTGAGACTTTGTTATTACTTTAAATGTTGAAATAAATTTTCATATAAAACACATGGAGTTTAACATATTACATAATTTCCTGTCTCAGAACCTAGTAATTGAAGACTTTAGGGAGAACGGAAAAATATTGAGTAAATATAACATTTTAAAACTGCAAATAATCTTTGTTTTCATGTCAGATTTCATCTTTTATAACTATTTACTTTGACAATATGCATTTTCGAGATCCATAGCAACTGAAGTTCCTATATCCAGGACCTATCATAGAGCATTTTACATCATTTTGTTCAAAAACCAACAAAAAAAAAGCTAGTCCTAAAACAACACATATTGAAGAACAATCTATATGGGACAAATGCACAAAATGGAATTGTCAGCTGTACATTGTTCCTGCCCTTCAGTTCACCAGTGTGAAAAGCTTAATCCTGGAAGGAACCCTTGCTTCCTTCTCCAAACACAAAATTGCGTGTTTGAGAGAGACTCTGGAACCACTGATTTCTGTCTACAGAACCACTTTTTTCCAGGGGCCTCCCTGGTGGCATAATAGGTTAAGTCTCAGCACTATGAAGCTATCATAGCCACTGCAGCATGGGTTCGATCCCCAGCCAGGGAACTTCCCACATGGCACAGCAGACCTCTCCTGTCTCTCCGCTGCTCCCCTCAGCAGTATGTTTCAGTAGATCTGCCTGTTCTGCTCCCCACTCTGTCTCTGGTGAATCCTCTCACCCCCCACACCTCTGGCCTACACCTCAGCATATATGCATAAAAAAATAAATCTTTTTAAAAAAGAACCACTTTTTCCTATGTTGATACCATTTTACTTCCTGTAAAACAATCTGAAAAATATTGAAAATTCATGGATTTGAAATGTTTCTTTGCCATCTTTTTAAGGCCTTGGAAGTGATTACATAAGAAGCTTCCATATTTGCAAGGTTTTTGAATTCAAGCTAGCTGGGAAGAGCATTTAATCTCTGACAGAAGAAAAACAGGAAATGCACATTTAAAGAAAAGAATGACTCACTTTTTCCATATCGATAGGAAATAGACTGCTTTGTGTTTCCTGGGGATTGAAAGTGAGTAATGCCAATCTCAAAATATTTTAGCATATAATAGCCATCGCTGTCTTTGTAAAATTATTATGAAATGGTCTCAAGCAATTTATGTTCATTCAGAACACTGCTGATAATCGGTGAGCTTGACAAAGATTTTCCTCAACAAAAACTAAATAAAAATGTTGATTTGCCTCTTTCTGAAAAAAATGTTAAAAGGCAGCGTTTCAGTTCACAGGAGAAAAGCATTAGGGGTTGGAGGTGTGAGGGCTGAGCCCAGCCAGAGCCCCCCCTCTGTCTCTGAGGGTCAGAGTGGAGGGTGATTATAGGCCTGGGCTCAGCGCCCTGCTTTGAGGCTCCTCAGCTCCAGTCACTCCTTGTTTTCAGATTTCAGGGTATTTTCAGGATCTTCTGTTCTAGTTCTGAGTCCCTAGCTAACCCTATCGTTTGCCTTAACCCCATCTATTCTCTGCAAATAATCCCTTTATAAAGCTTCTTTCAATTACCCCTTTGGGAAACTATCCATCCATTTCCTGCCAAAAACATCACACTACACACTAAGTTATGAGGTCCGACATTTGGCACAAGCATTCAAGCCTGGTGAAAATGAAAGACCGGAGGCTAGGAATATTGAAGCCTATTGCCTTAAACATAAATACAGTAAAGTTGGAAGTGGTCAATTGATGCAAGACTCTCAAGCACAAAATGCTTGGCATCATGGGCTCACTATAGCCACAAAACAGACATCTGTGTTCTCAGATGCACCAGCTACAAAAATAAAATAAAAATTTGAGGTGAGGAATAAAAGAGAATACTTTCTGAAAAAGCTAGCCTTCAAATTTCTTGTGATATTAACGAGATTTTGGTGTGGGGTTCTTGACCTTAAGCTTCATAAGCAAAGGATTTTTATTTTTATGGCTTCCAATTTAAGAAAATTCCCGTTTGATATGGTAAAATGTGACTACAGATCAACGCTTATAACAGGAGATAATAAATTAGGAAGCTGAGTTTTACTGCCAAGGCTAGCAGCGAACACCGTTAAACTAAAATGTTTAAACATGCATTTCGATGCTTAGCACTCAGCCTGGTTACAGGAATGTCGTTATAACTGCAAACTTGAAATGTAAGAGTATAATCAAGTAAAAAGCAATGAATATTCTCTGGAAAAATGCTTACTGAAAACTTAAATAATACATTATATTGTAGTTCTCCAGGATATATATTTTATAGCATTGCTTCAATCGAGTGACAGGTACTAATTAAAATTTTAAAGGCATGAGAAATAAAACTCGGGTTTTTCAAAAATTGACTAAATACAATTTGTTATTGAGTTTCCAACTTAATTGGAATTGAACAGCTGAGTATGGTTTTTATTGAAAATAGACATTCATAAGTTTCCTGCAAATTTATAGCTTTAAATTTTAACTAGAAATTTCAGTTCAAATCAGTGATGACTCTCCCAAGCTGTCATCAGAGATGGTGTATAGAGTTCCTTTGTTTCAATAAAGTAGCAGATTTGTTAAAACACACAATAAGTTAACTTTGTTTTTCCATCAATCCCCTTGTCAGCATTGTGTAGAGGTGGATTAATTTGACTTTACAAGTATTGGAGAAGGAAAATGTAAAACTCTACTGTGAAATTCACATTCAATATGTCAAGTGGCTAAAACTTAGGGAACCCACAAATTATAGGTCCCATCTATTTTTTTCCACAACCTTTTACAGGAGTTTAAACTTGCTTAATATATATTTTAGTAAATGTTTATAATAACAATTTCATGCCACTTCATTCTGGTCAATGATATTTTCCTATAGTTACTATAAAGGAAATTTTCAGATAATATTGAATCACAAATACTTGAACCTGGAAGACTCCAATAATCAACTAGAGCAACTGATTTCAACCTATTTAATTCTCTTGACATTTAACTTTTAAAAAAATTATGTAAGGTCTTACTTATTTAAACAACTAAGTATTTCATTTAAATAGTTCCTATATGATGGCTGCTGAATATAATAAATATTGGCATATTTTAATTGAATGAATATAACATTCTTGTAATTTTATTTCACTGGATCTCCTACCATCCATTATATATTTACACACAAACATCATGTTTATTAGTCAGACTTTAGCATTTATCCCTCTTTCAACTTCTATTTCTATTTCGTGTTCTCCCCCTGAACATATATTATACATTTGATGAATAATTATGAACCACTACAGAGAAATTTTATTTCAAATCATTTATCAATGAAACAAATGAGATTTCCCCCCTCAATTTATTACTGTTTGAATGAGATTATTTCAGCACCTTCCTACCTCTAATTTTGTGTAATATTTTGATATTTGCAAAAAATTATTTACATGGATAAGAGTAAAAGAAGAGAAAGATTATTTTTTGATAACAACTTCTCTTTAAATTCTTTTTAGCTTATATGTCCCAATTCCCTTCTGATGCCTGCCGATGAGTCATCTTTTTCTTTAATATTTCTGAAAGCAAAGTGTCCCAGAGCATTATATTCCCATTAAAACTTGTTACTGAGATGTTCGAATATTTCTCTTTCCACATTCTGGAAAATATGTCCAGTAGGTTCTACAAAGAATTATCAGCTTCTGATTAATTTTACCTTTACTATTTCACTTAGTAACATTTATTTATCCCAACATACTCAGAACTCATTGAAACGATAGAAATCAGCTTCATTTGCCTCTCTTAGCAAAATGTTTCTATTGCATCATGAATTTCAAAGACATTTTCTGGGGTCTTCCTGGTGGTGCAAGGGGTTAAGTCTCAGCACTATGAAGCTATCTGCAGCCACTGCAGCACGAGTTCGATCCCCGGCCAGGGAGCTTCCCCCAGGGCACAGCAGACCTCTCCTATCTCCCCGCTGCTCCCCTCAGCAGTGTACTTCAGTGGATCCACCTGTTCTGCTCCCTACTCTGTCTCTTGTGAATTCTCTCACACACACACACCCCACAGCTCTGGCCTACACCCCAGTTCTTGTATGCATAAATAAATCTTTAAAAAAATAGACATTTTTTGTAAAAATTTGAATGAAGATGACCTTTTTCATTGTAGGCATCCTTGCTGCCTTCAAAGACCTCTGAAGTGGTTTCTGAGTCCCCAGAGGTGTGTATCTCTAAGGCCCTGTATGTGAGTCTGGAAAGAGGAGGGGGGTACCCCTAAGTGACAGCAGGAGGAGGAAGCTTGCAAAGGAGTGTGGGGAGAGAACAAGCACAGCAGATTCTGGACATGTGCAGAACAAGGCCTCCACTCATTCTCAGAGGACCTTGTCTGTGTTCCCTTGGAGACTTATTTGCAGCCATCAGGCCATGCAATGCCAGTGCAACCTCTAAATGCCACTGCTTCTAGAAACAGAAGCTAATTCATTGAGTCTTTCTCGATTCTATCTTAGAGGATCATCTCTGAGCGAGACTGTGTCACAGCAGCAATGTCCAAGCCTCCAAACAAACTGGAATAAGCCCTGTCACCATCGCCGTGTGAAGTCAACAGGTGGACATGGCCATTTCAGAGGGCCCAACACAGACGCGGGAGAGTGAATATATTAATTAATGGAATCATGTAATTACTTGTATGGTGGGGTACTCAGGAGCTATTTTTAGCTTTCATATCCACATAGAATCTTTCTTCCCAAAGTTTTTGGCATTTCTGTCTTACTTTTCAGCTACATCATAATAACGCTCACACCAGAGAAGAAAACTGCTCGGAATCACGCTCTCTCAGCATTCCCTCGAGTATTCTGAGCTGCACACCGTTTTGGTCATTTTAGTTCTAATCTCTAAGAATACAGTTGACCCTGCTACACTAAATATTTTATTCCTGGAAAAACAGAAAATGGAAAGTACAAATTGTACATTTCCCTTGACTGTAAACAAAAAAGATCATTTTCAGTGAACCTGTTTTCTTCATTCAATATTTTCTCTAGACATTTGTCAGAATTTAATAGTTTAAACACCTTGGTACTCGAGAGACTCCATGGACCAACACTAAATCAGGGACTTTATGACTGAAAATAAAGGGACAATTTAATGACAAAGTACTCAACTAATTTTTCTCTGCTGCACTCCATACAAAATCAACTAGATGTCAAAATGATTAATGCAATAAACTTTTAAAATGTTCTTTGATACTAATTTAAAATAATTGTCAGTTCCTGATACTAAAAATGACATTTTCATGCTAGTAATTTGATGTACAGGCAATGGAAGATTGAAACAGTATTCAACAAGTTCATGGAATTGATTCATTTTTACGTACTCTTTTACCTTTACTTATTAATTTTATGTATATAATGAAATAAATTTCCGAAAGACTTGGTATTCTTCATTGATGCAACTGTGAATTAGAGTTGTACCTGTCAGCTCAATTTTCCACATTCAGTTTATTTCAAACTTCCATCTGTAAAATTAGGGCTCAAGTTAAAGCAGCATATTGTTGCCATGGTGAATCTTATGCAAAATAGCTTCTGCGACCTCTGTGATTTCTTTACATTGTACAAGGCCATGCAAAACCATTGTTTATCTGTAGATGCCTTAATCTTTGGTTTTCAAGCATGTCTCAAAAATGACAAAGAAGTTTGATTCCTACTTGTCGCTTCCTTGGATCTTCTGGCAAGCCCTTGCCTGCCTATTCCTGGATTCTTTCCTTCTGACAGTAATTGTGCATCGCAAGATGGCACCAGTAAGCATCAAGTTAGAGCATGTGATTCAGAAAGGAGCCCAAACAGCAAAATGGATGGACAAAATATAGACAGTGTTTCTACGTGGAGTAAGATCAGAAATCCTTTGAATGGAGACACAGACCCCACAGCAATAGTCTGGGACTCAGCCAAGAATCAACCATGTAAAATTCTGAAAAGGTATGAAGCTGTGCCAACATAATTTTTTTTTCATTTTGCATTTTCCTGGGGAAAAATGAGTTCACTAAGGAAAACTGCTATGGAAGAAATCAAATGAGTCTCAAGGTGAGTCTGCAATTCACAGAGGCAATGTCTATCCAATGTGTTGTCTGTCACTTACCTATGTCTTCCAGGCTCCCTAGAAGTGTTCAGCCTAGAAGTGCTCGCACATGCAATCTCCCTGGCACAGGAATGGCAATAAATACTGCTGGTGAGTTTGTTTTCTCACCAACCCTGGAGTCCCGTTCATGGTTTATGTCCAATCTGGATCCCCCTAAGGAAAGACGATAATAAAAAATCTCACCTAGAGAAATAGGGTTGCTTGGGCAGAGTTTTCCACACATGCCTCTCTGTGTAAAAGAGAGAGAGAGTGAGAATGAGAGCAAGAGAGAGAGAGAGAGAGAGAGAGAGAGAGAGAGAGAGAGGGACTTCCTGGGGAAAAACCTAGAATGAACAAACCCAGATTTTCAGTTGTGTCCTTCATGTGTTTACAATGATAGAGCTATTTAGAAGGTAACTCCTCCCAAGGGATATTTTCCTGGTACATGGATCATTTAATTATTTGGGTGTGGTTTTAAAAAATGTTCTTGCCACAGACTAGTACTCTGCATCTTGTCCATTATTGATATTTTAAAGCAAAATTTTTGAGTGATTCATAGTCAAGATGCCGCCAGCTTCACCCAGAAGGCCCTAGACGACCTCACTCAAAAGTGCAATGAGGGGCCTCCCTGGTGACGCAAGGGGGTAAGTCTCAGCACTGTGAAGCTATCCGCACCACTGCAGCACGAGTTCGATCACCGGCCAGGGAGCTGACCCATGTGGTGCAGTAGACTCCTCCTGTCTCCTGGCTGCTCCCCTCAGCAGTGTGTTTCAGTAGATCTGCGCCGGGGAGCTGACCCTTGTGGTGCAGTAGACTCCTCCTGTCTCCTCCCTCAGCAGTGTGTTTCAGTAGATCTGCCTGTTCTGCTCCCCACTCTGTCTCTGGTGAGTCCTCTCACCACCCCAATACCTCTGGCCTACACCCCAGCTCTTGTATGCATACATAATTTTTTAAATATTTATTTTATTTATACATACAAGCTGGGGTACAGGCCAGAGGCATGGGGCGGTGAGAGGGCTCACCAGAGACAGAGCGGGGAGCAGAACAGGCAGATCAGAAATACACTGCTGAGGGGAGCAGCCGGCGAGGCAGGAGAAGTCTGCAGCGCCATGTGAGATTCTCCACAGCTGGGCTTCGAACTCGTGTCGCCGCTGCCGACAGCTCCACAGCACAGCGCTTAACCGCTGCGCCACCGGGGAGGCCCACATAAATATTTTTTAAAAAGTGCAACAAGGACTCGAGATGCTGAGTGGGGACCAGAACACCAGGGTTTATTGCAAGTGATAGCGAAAGAGGCAGAGTTTCGGGGAGTCCCTTCTACCGGGACAGGTTCCTTGATCACCGCCTCAGCCTGTGTTTTTATAAAGTTCAGGGTCTTTGGGTGAGAAGCAAAGAAGATCACTGGACAGTTTCCTTCTTATGTGTTCAGTGAGGTATTTCTCTGGCACCTGCACAATTGATGTGCATGCCTCAGAAAACAGAGGAGAAATTCCCCCCAGAGGTGGGGATGTCGGTATCATACTGAATCCTCGGCTACTGTGGGTCACTTCTGTTTGCTCTGTGCATGGCCCAATCCAGTTCCGACCAGTCTGTGCCATCTTCCTCCTTCTACCCGTGACCGGACTTGATAAGCTGCAAAGACAGCTCCGGAACGCAATTGTTGTGGAAAAGGTTATTGATAGGAGCAGCGCGTCCAAGAAATTTCTGGCAGGACCTCGCCCAGCACCCAGATACTTCTAACTGACCTTCAGAGATCTCACACGCAACTCTCACATTTTTGTTGGAATGAGGACAAAACCTATTACTTTAAATATATTCACACAGATGTGTGTTCCTTTCACGGGCAAACTCGTACTTAATGTGATTGTTTCTAAATTGTTTTCAGTGTGCTATTTTATTCTTTTTCCTTTTAACCGGGAGCTTATCCAGACAACTTAATTGCTGAGGTTTCTAACACTGTCACCTTCTCATAGTCCTGCAATTAACGCAAGGGATGTGTCAAATTCTCTCTTAGGTAAAAAGCTCACAGTCATCCCACCCCCCCATTCACACTCAGAGAGTCAAATCAAGCTCTGGTAAACGTAAACAGATGAAGGTGAAACCTGGGGATATGCCACAGGCGGTTTCGCAACGACCCTGCACACATTTTGAATCCTGACGAGCCAGAGGAGTTGGTTGTCCTCGTTAGAGGAGTAGCCCTCTCCGGGGACCAGCGGGGTATTGTTTACCTCAGATAAGGGGCAGAAAAGCCTTTTCTATATATAAATAATATATATACACACATATATATGTATATAGTGGATATATGTACATAAATATATGTATATAAATATGTGTGTGTGTTACCTCATTCTTCATTTTTACACAATGTTTGCGTTCTTTTCCCAAGTGTAATCTCCCTAGAATTCCCACCACCGAGTCACCCGCGCACCATCACCCTAGCACCACCTGTTCTTCCTGCCCTCGTTTTGATCCCTCTCTCTTCCCCTCTGCTGCAGAACATTTCTGATTCATAGTTGTCAGTTTAATTTTGTTTTGTTGTGTTGTGGTTTGTTGTTGCTGTTGTTGCTGTTCTTATTTTTTCCTTGATCCTTTATTTGGTTCCCCTATATTTTCACTTATAGGAGGAATCTAGAAAAGCCTTTTCTATACAACAGAGGGGAGCCGAGAACACCAGAAAGAGATGAATCAGAATGCTTTTCATGCTCCATCTTTTCTCTGGCAAAATCTTTGTTTGCCAACAACCGTTGCTTTAGCTATTTGGAAAGTGAAATTGCGTGTGTGCGTTCCCTCTGCTAGTTGTTAATGGGTGAGATACACTCAGCGTTTTGTACCTAATAAACAAAGAAAACAAAATCACTTTCCCCACAAGCAGATGACATCTAACTAAAACTGAGGGCACAAACACAAAACAAAATATTAGCCCTATTGCATAACACAGAAAATGTAGGAGGTTGTCCAGTTAGTGCTCAGGTAGCCTCTTATGGTTTTTAAAACCTACCCTAGAAATATAAATGGACAATGAAAGATATACAGGTAAATATTTTGATTAAATATAGAAATAAAATTTAACCTTCCTTATATAGGAAGCCTTCTGTAAGTATGGGATGGTTAAATGGTGAAAATGAACATCAAGTTTACTGTCTCCAATTAAAGGGGGTGATCTTGAGTTTCCATCGCAGACTAAAGTGATTAGTGTTTGCTGGTTTGGGGTTGTGTTCTCAAGCTCTTGTTTTGTTTCACTTAATCGTCACATCTGCCATTCGAGGTGACTCTCTCATGGTCCCCAAAGTGCAGAGGAGTTCACGTAGGAACAGGAGACTTGTCACTTGCTGTAAAAATGAATTTTCTGCCCAAACCAGCAAAAACATATCAGGGAATTTTCATTCTAGTAGAAATTAAACTATATTTTCAATCACAAACGTGTCCTGAAAAAACTAGATTAAATGTAAAATTTTACCCAATTATGTTGTGCTAATTTCTTATCAGATGTCATTATATATGAGTGATCAAACATTAGCTTTTTTAAAATAAACATTGCATTTAAATTGATTGCCAGGAAAAAATTCAAATTCTAACTTCAGGACATGTATGAAAGTAAATTCCAAGGGGACTATGATAAAAACAAAATACTTCCTAGTGTACAGAAGAAGGAAATCCATAATTCACAAGAATAATGTTGACAGGTTTCAGTTTTATGACAGATAACATATTTAAAGCCAAATGATCTAATATCAAACTTTGAACAGGTGAAAATATTTGAAAAAGTGTATGAAGGGTTTACTATTTAAAGCACATAAAAGAAACTTTCAATGGTGAACTTAATGTGGGCTATACACAGGTTGACTCTTAATGAGGTATACCTGAAACTTACACACTGCTCTAAAGCAATGTTACTTCAATAAAAAATAATAACTTTAATAAGTTAACAAGGACAAGGCAAAAGGAAAGATGACAATTTTAATTAAATAAGAAAAAGGAGCAAAAGCTTTTATGTGCCACTCAGAAAAAGGCACTAATCTGACTAGTAACCTATAACAGATTAAAATAAGACTAAATTATCATTTTCACCTGTCTTGTTTGTATGGGGGAGTTGGAAGTGGTAGAAATGGAAAAATGTGGCAGTAGAAAAGAAAAACTTTGCCACTTATAAGCTGATAAAAGTATGACTAACTTCCAGGTTTTCTAACATCAGCTAACACAGTCTTAATTTTTTGGGAATTCTCTCCATACTGTTGTCCATAATGGCTTCAGCAAATGACATCCCCATCAAAACTGTATGAGGACTTCCTGCTCTTCATAGCCTCAACACTTGCTGGTTCTTGTTTGGATTATTATTTTTTTTATAGAATAACCATTCTCACAGGTGTGAAGTGCTATCTACTTCTGGGTATTCTTCCAAAAGAAAAAAAAACTTAACTTGAAAAGATCGATGCATCCTGTGTTCCTGCAGCCACTTTCCTCACCATGATATAGGAACAATCTAAGTGGCCATTGACAGATGAGTGGATAAAGGACATGTGCTATAGAATGGAATACACTCAGCTGCAATAAGTACGAGATCTTTCTATTTACAACAACATGGATGGACATGTTACGAGTCGGCAGAACACATATTACATGCAATCGCTCATACATGAGGAAACAAAGCAAACTTAGCAAACAAAGCAAAAATTCTGATTCTGACAACAGGCTGTGGGCACGGGACAGTCAGGTGGAGGGTTGGGGGGTTGAATGGGTGAAGGGCTCTGTTGAGCAGTAGTAGCTGTAACAGACTTCGGTGGGGTCATCCCTTAGCCTGTCTGGGTGTTGAAGCATAAAACGGTGCACCTAAAACATGTGTGGTGCTGCAGACCAATGTTACCTACATAAAAAATAAAATAATCTGGTATAGTTTTATCAAAATGATAAATTCATATGACTTTTGCTCCATAAATTCTACTTGTGGAGACTGTTTCACAGAATCAAAACGTCTATACCTGAGTATACAGGTCAGGTCAATCTGGAAACATCTCTCTTCGGGACACCTGACTCTACTTGTACAAAAGGTATGAAAGGTTAATTCACTAAATGCCTAACAATTTTGGCCCAAAATGTCTACTTAATGGCACATGGAGTTGTGGGAACAAGCTGTGCAGATACCAGTGGAAATTAATGAAGTATATGCACACCATCTGTGAGAGTTTTAAAATCTTATAGAAACCTCTTTATTGAAAGTAACAGATGGGCAAATATAATCCAAGGCAATATTAAATATTAACTAATTTTGAAACGAAGATGGCAATAAAAATTTTACTCCACAGAGTTATTCTGAAACTTCAGTGAGGATATTTATTTCAATGAGAAATCAAAGTGTTCTGGGTCTCTCCCCATAGGATACCAAAGCTGTTTCATTTATGAGGCAAAACCTGGCATTTATCAGCACACTATATTTTGGACTATTTAATTTTGTAATTGTGTGTTTAATCACATTGGCTTGTTACAGCAGAGAGCCCCTTTCAAGACTTCCAGACTGATGGCCTTGAATGTGTTTAAGTTCATCTACTCACTGTCTTCGGTAAGTGTGTTCAGGAAGGCATTTCTATAAATAACAGTTAATCAGGATTCATTATGGACTTGAAATTGCTGTAAATACTTTACATACATAAAATTTCATCTTCTCAATAGCCTTTTGAAATATTTGCCATGGCAATTACCCCAGTCTGACAGAAGAGAATGAAAAAGTCCCAGCGAATGTGGACAGGTTACCCAGCGATGCAATCACAGTAGGGTTTGACTCGAGGACATTTGTTCTCAGACCCACACACTTAACCTCTATATTGTCTTTTCAGCTTCAGAAACCCATCAACACCCAGTTAAGACTCATCCCAATATATAAAATGTTGTACTTATCTCTGAGGAACTAGAATAAATATTTCAAAGATACTATTTAATACCCAGTCCCAATAGCATTTCCTGGTCTGTGCTGTTGCAGAAAGGATTTACAGTCAATCACAAGGACTCAGCTCCCTTTTCTACAATACCAGAGCAGTGTTAAGAAAGAAGCAAACAGGGCCTCCCTGGTGGCGCAACGGGTTAAGCGCGGTGCTGTGGAGCTGTCAGCGGCTGCTGCCGTGCAAGTTCGATGCCCAGCCAGGGAGATTCCCACATGGCACAGCAGACCTCTCCTGCCTTGCCCGCTGCTCCCGTCAGCAGTGTATTTCAGTAGATCTGCCTGTTTGCTCCCCACTCTGTCTCTGGTGAACCCTCTCACCACCCCACACCTCTGACCTGCACCCCAGCTTGTATGCAAAAATAAATAAATCTTTAAAAAAAAAAAGAAAGAAAGAAGCAAGCATCTTCTAAGTCTTAGTTTTCTACCCAAAGGTAAATTGAATAACATCAACACTACAGAACTGTTGTGAGGATCAAATGAACTAATGCACAAGAAAACACTTTCTAGACAAACTTGCCACATAAATATTTAAAGCAAAGCTGTGACCATCATATAGAGGCCTCCTACAACACGCGGAGTCCCCCGCGGTTCTGACATCTTACACGATGATGGTGCATTAGTCACACTTGATGAGCCACGTTTATACACCATTATTAACTACAGACCCTGCTCTGCCCACGTTTCCCTGGATTTTATCTGAAGCCCTTTCATTATTTTTTCCTTGTTCCTAAAGACCTTGACTGTTTTGAAGAACAGCAGTCAGGCACTTGGTAGGATGCAGCTTAGTCAGAACCTGCCTGATGTTTGGCCCATGATTAGACTTGCTTTATGGGGCTTTGGGAAGACGACAAGCCATGTGTGCCAGTCCCTTCCCACCGAGGCAGCATGCACGCTCTCTACGTGACTTTTCACTGATGACATTAAACTTGGTCCCCGGAGCCATCTGGCAGAAGTTGTACTTGTCAGACTTCTGCAGTGAAAAATCACTCTATTCCTCGAATCTCCATACTGCTCTCTCTGGAAGGCAGCCCCCCTACACGGCATGGAGCTAGGACGAGGGCGTGTTGCTCCTTCATGGTGGAGCATCCATGCATATTCTTTGAAATTTTTCAGCGCAAGAAATTGGCCCATCTTTTCCCAGTTCTTTACCCAGCCATCCACTGAGATCAGTTTGGACTCAGGACTATTCCACACTGGAGTTGTCATCCGTTACCCCTTTATTCTGTCGCTCCCATTTTTCCAACTTGCCAGTGAGAAGTCATTCAGTCTACTCTGTTATCCCTTTAACACCAAACCCCCCATAATTAATTGGCCTAAATAAAAACAAACTATTCCTCATCTGCATTAAAGATTTACATATAAAACACTCATTAGGGTTTTTTTTGGGGGGGGTGTTCTTCTATGCTTTTTATTCTTTCTTTTTTTTTAAGATTTATTTATTTATACATACAAGCTGGGGTACAGGCCAGAGGCATGGGGCGGTGAGAGGGCTCACCAGAGACAGAGTGGGGAGCAGAACAGGCAGATCAGAAATACGCTGCTGAGGGGAGCAGCGGGCGAGGCAGGAGAGGTCAGCTGCGCCATGTGGAATTCTTCCCAGCCGGGTGTCGAACTTGTGGTCGATGCTGCCGACAGCTCCAAAGCCCAGCGCCTAACCGCTGCGCGACCAGGGAGACCCCTATGCTTTTTATTCTTAATGAAATTTAATGTGACATTTAAAGAATGAAGTGTCAAATTATGCACCTGAAAACTACGGATTCATTCTAGCCAATACTTTGATTATAGGAATGCATCATTTTTTAATTCAACGTTGGTGAAAATTTCCTGTGTAAAACATCTAAATTATTACAGGAAAACCTGGAAACAGCAGATAACCCCCAATTTAAAAAAAATGCAATATAACACAGATACCAAACTATGACCTATAGAATGTATAATCATGTAGCTTAATCTTTTCTGATAATCTAATTTTAATTACATGAGACATTTTTTGATAATTTGATTAAAATTAAATTGAAACTTAGGGATGTGGAACTAGAAAACCACATTGCAAAGAATGATACTTACATCTATATTGGTAGAGAATTCCCCCACAGCTCAGTTTTATATCAGTATTAATGATTAACCCAAAGTAAAAAACACCTGAATTCAAGATGAACTTGTAAAATAATGAACTGCTGCAGATGGATTTTGAATAAGAAGGCAAGGAAGTGCTTTATAAGAATAATTAGAGTGGTGCATGTGCCTTGTAAGCCTTTTTTAAAATAAGAAAATAAAGAATAATCATTAAAAAAATCCATGCATGAATATCCCCTTACCCATAATATATAATATAATCTTGTAAACTCAAAGGAAACTGCAAGTTACCAAGTGAGGCAGCTTTGTGTTTTCATTCTTTCTTATGGCTACAATATTTTATTTTTATATTTGTAATTTTAACATCCACCTATTTTTTAAAGTTACTTACATTCAAATTTTAATTGCACAAGATACCATGATTCTGCCACTACAATGCCAGCTATTAGCTTGTTGGGTAAATTCCATGGTTGATTCATTTCACTTCTGCAGCTGAACAAGCTCTTGCAGAGCGAGGCCCTGATTAGCTCGTCATCCCTGCTGGAAGCATTTCTCCTCTGTTATTCTCGACTCTTATGACCTCAAGAGAATTGCTAATATTGTATAACTAATAACACACAAAAGAGAGAAAAACTGAGAATGGGATGCATGACTAATTGGTTCATTTTTTTAAGATTTATTTTATTTATGCATACAAGAGCTGGTGTGTAGGCCAGAGGTGTGGGAGCTGAGAGGACTCCCCAGAGACAGAGTGGGGATCAGAACAGGCAGATCTACTGAAATACACTGCTAAGGGGAGTAGCGGGGAGAAAGGAGAGGTCTGCTGCGCCCTGTGGGTCAGCTCCCTGGCCGGGGATTGAACTTGTGCTACAGTGGCAGTGCTGAGACTTAAACCCTTTCACCACCAAGAAGACCCCTAAGGGGTTCATTTTAAACCATGATTTCCTTAATTCATTCAAATCTTTAGATTTGATAGATTTGCTAGATCAGCCATGTACAATATCTAGTAGGGAGCAAATTTTGAGCTTCTTTTATAGAAAAGATGGAGCCTACACATTAGCAGTCATATTTAAAGAAGAAAAATTTAATGCTCAGGAAACTTTCAGTGTTTATGGCTTTTTGCTGCAGACTTTTGTAACAGATTTTTATTTTAGTAAAGTTCAAGATTTGCAGTTTTATTGTTTACCATCCATTGCAAACAAGAATTCCCAACAACTAAGGAATATATCTCTATGAAATGCTTCCTTCACTAGCTATCTGAAATGTTTTATGTTTGCTTATCAAAGATTTCTGCTGAATCATTTTTATTCAATCTCCTTTTCAGATTAATTAAATGGGGAGAGTAAAATAAAAACCAAGAAGTAGAAAATATTACATGTAACTATATGGAAAGGAATCTTATTGGTTGATTATTTAAATCATCTCAGCATCCTTATGTATCTTAATCATGGATGTGATTTCATCTAATCTTATGAAAATGATGCCCTGGAAAGAGACTACATTAATACTATGTAATTGTATAAAGAGTGGAATTGGACACTGAGATAGAGAGGCACATGGCTGAAAAAAAAGAAAATTAAATATTTATTTTAATTTGTCATTAAGAGTAACAAAAACTCAGCGTACCATAAATTTATTGTTGTATTAAGTATCAATTTTTAAATGACAGGACCTATTTGAAGAAGCTATATTTTAGCTCTTTTATAGTTACTTATCAAAATAATCTCAATATATTCTACTGAATCAAATGTGGACATTTTTGTGTATCACAGAATTTGGAGACTGTCAAAACAAGCCAAAGATCTAATTCCATATATAGTTTTATAAATTAAACAGTGTATGCATTTACAGTAATCTACCACACTGATTATACAGTGGCCCATCAATCAATATTCCTACTAGTAACTACATTTTTAATAATGTAACAGTGAAATCCTTTACATATATCTTTATAACATTACATAAGCAAAGTATAGATTTCTAAAAATAGCAAAATAGCTAATGTAGGTAAAAGCTGTGTGTATACACACATACACTCTGAACAATGAAACAACATCCTGTGTTTGGTGTCTGAATTTGGAGAAGAATTCCTGAATGGACTGGCTGACCATCCATTTTTCTGTACACTGAAATTAGGATTTACATGGGCTAGGGTTGTATCCTGTTGGAAGACTTGAATTCTACTGACTCCCTGATTGAGGAATCACCTGGAATTTAGTTCTTCAATATGTGCGCAGACAAGGATCAGTGGCACCTACATTTTCTTTCCATCCCCATCCAACTCTGACTCTTGAGTTATCCCTGGATAAAGCATGAAACCCTATGGGCAGTAACAGTGTCTCCATGTAGCAGCATTAAACCAGTGTGCTGCTGAGATGCTCTTGCTACTTTATCTGTACTGAGCTTCTTGTAATAAAGTGATCGAATAAAAATATCAGGGAAGTCACTGAAGAAAATATTAAATTGCAATTTACAACTGTATAATTTTAAATTGAAGAAAAGGAAATTAGAAGATACAAATATATCAGAAAGAACAGCATTATGGAGACAAAAATATGATGTTGAGTTTGTTTAGTAACGGGGGCAGGTAGACCATTTAGACGCCTCTTATTTTCTTCTCAATGCCATCTAATTACTCTAATCGACTCAAAGTTATTAGTTCTCTCTTTTTGATTTGTTTAAGGCATGTTCTTTTTATTACTGAATGAGTTTTAATATATCTACTAAATACTAATGTTTCTTTCCCCACCTGATAACATTCCCACGGTAATTCAAAAATGACTATGGGGGGTTTTATTGGATTTCTG
Organism: Scalopus aquaticus; assembly: GCA_004024925.1. Lineage (NCBI taxonomy): Eukaryota > Metazoa > Chordata > Mammalia > Eulipotyphla > Talpidae > Scalopus > Scalopus aquaticus. The sequence goes on along the minus strand of PVIJ01004693.1, from coordinate 24,284 downwards.
CTACATTATTTTCCTTTTCATAATTGCATTGTTTTGCCTGTCATATTTTGAATTTCCCCTGAGTATATAACTTCATATTCTCCTCCTACACTTTTATATTTTCTCCTCTTTGGCAAGTTGTTGATGTATAGCTAGAGAACAAAGATAAATCTTGGTGAGGAACTAGTAAGAATAACTATTGATAAATTTATTACATGTATGTTTAGATTTCATGTAAAAAGATCATGTGAATAATTGACTTATATGATACAAGACTTGAAGTATAAGTTATTCTATTCAAATATTGATCTAGTTTGGTATAAGATAAAAAAACATATTGGAAAAATTTAATAAGTCACATGCAATGATAAATACTGTGAATGTTAGGTTACTTTTATTTATGTGAGTGTTACTTTTATTATTGTTAGGAATCATTTGTTCTTCTTTTGCACCTACGCTTTGAACTGGGCACTCTATCTACCTTGATACACACCATGTTGAATAATCAAATTGACAAATCAATGAATTATTCCATGAAACAAAGTATCATATTGTTATTCAGGAAATCTTATCTCATAGCAAATTGGTATGCAAGTAGTAAAGACTCTTCTTTGTCGATCTACTTGAGAAGACAGGCGTGTGTATGCCAGATACATAATGATAAAATTATGGGAAACACCAGCCAGTGTGCAGATCCTAATTGCCGTGGAATCTTAGTAAATGAATCTTCATGGAGGGTGTACAAGTGAGAGACAATGTGTGAGCTGAGACTTGGTGATGGTCTCCCATGGATAAGTGGATAAGGCCAGCCAACAAATGTGCAATGGGACAGTTTTCAATGAGATGTAGGACAAAAAGGAATGTACTCATATCAGTCACCAAGAAAGTTGATGGAAATGCAAGAAACAGTTTAATATGGGCCTTACATGCTGAGTGAAGATGGTTGAACTTCATTGTGGGGTTAATAAAAAAACATTTATACTATTTATAATATGTTCTTTGATAGTTTTCAGGAAGTTGCTTTTGTCAGTATGGTCTAAGAGAATGTACCAAAGAAACAAAGAAGAAGGAGGCTATTAAGATGTTAATTCGGGGCCTCCCTGGTGGTGCGAGGGGTTAAGTCTCAGCACTATCAAGCTATCTGCAGGCACTGCAGCAAGATTTTGATCCCCAGCAGGGAGCTGACCCACATGGCGCGGCAGACCTCTCCTGCCTCTCTAGTTGCTCCCCTCAGCAGTGTACTTCAGTCAGTCTGCCTGTTCTGCTCCCCACTCTGTCTCTCGTGTCTCTGTCTCCCACTACCTCACACCTCTGACCTACACCCCAGCTCTTGTATGCACAAATAAATAAATCTTTAAAAAAAAGAAGTTAATTCAATTTCAAAATGTCACAGAACTCTAGAAAGTAAGGAAATGATTTATGTGCATGCTGACATCTCAAACTAATAAAACTTTCTATTGCTAGATAAATATATGTTGAATGAAAGCCTGTGTATTGAACAGAGATGAAGTTTTGTATTTCATTTGCATCACTAACTACATGATCATTGACAAGTCATTAGTGTGAGTTCTGCCTTAAGAAGTAATGCAGGAAATAGTCTTGTATAGACTATAGTACAGACAATAGCTCACCAGGGAAATCTGTAATCACTTGGACGAGTTCAGAGCACACCAGCCCGAGATACCCTGCAATGGCATATTGACTATTTGAGTTAAAGACACCTGAGAAAACAGAAAGTACAAGAAAGCTCTTCTGATCTTCCTTCTTATATTTAAAAACAGAAGATAGAATTTGTAGATGAAATACGACCTCCAACTGCCAGCAGGAAAGTGACATTTTAATCATCAGGGGTGAGAGGTTGAGACGGTGAGAATTCGATCCAAATGGATTCGTTAAAATAATTCTTATCTTTTGGCCTCCCTGGTGGCTCAAGGGGTTAAGTCTCAGCACTATGAAGCTTATCAGCAGCCACAACAGCATGAGTTTGATCCCCAGTCAGGGAGATTCCCACAGGGTGCAGCAGACCTCTCCTGCCTCACCTGCTGCTCCCCTCAGCAGCATATTTCAGTGGGTCTGCCTGTTCTGTTCCCCACTCTGTCTCTGGTGAATCCTCCCACCCTGCACACCTCTGGCCTACACCCCAGCTCTTGTATGCATAAATAAATAAATATTTTTAAAAATAAATAAATAGGGCCTCCCTGGTGGCGCAAGAGGTTGAACGCAGCACTGTGAGTCTGTCCAGAGCCACTGCAGTACGAGTTCAATGCCTGGCCGGGGAGATTCCCACAGGGCGCAGCAGACCTCTCCTGTCTCCCCGCTGCTCCCCTCAGCAGTGGACTTCGGTCGATCTGTCTGTTCTGCTCCCCACTCTGTCTCTAGTGAATCTTCTCACCACCCCATGCCTCTGGCCTGCACCCCAGCTTGTATGCATGGATGAGTGAATCTTTAAAAAAATAAATAAAATAAATAAATAAATCTTATCTTCCCTGAGGTACCCCTTGCGTTTCATCAGTGTCCCACAACCTTCTCTCCTGTCCAACCTAATGTGAGAGCAACCATGTCCCAATTGCTTCATGAGTAGGCCCGAGTCACATAAAACTTGTGCTTAACCCATTGCTGTGATTTTCTACTATCTATTGGCTTATTTAAAAAAAAAAAAAGATTATTTATACATACAAGCTGGGGTACAGGCCAGAGACGTGGGGCGGCGAGAGGGTTCACCAGAGACAGAGTGGGGAGCAGAACAGGCAGATCAGAAATCCACTGCTGAGGGGAGCAGCGGGCGAGGCAGGAGAGGTCTGCCGCGCCATGTGGGATTCTCCCTGGCTGGGTTTCAAACTCGAGCTGCCGACAGCTCCACAGGGCAGCGCTCAACAGCTGCACCACCAGGGAGGCCCCTATTGGCTTATGTTAATGTGATTCTCAGATCAAGATAAAAACACCAAAGGGACGAGGGAAGAGTTTGCTCCCCTACAGATTATTCACTCAATCCCATCTCAGCTCTGTATTCACCTAACATTCTCCCCTCCGAGCCTACAGGAGGTCTGGGATTATTTGGTGATGTCTGAATATATAGAGCAGCACTGGTGGAAGGAGGAAATCTGCCTTGTCCAAAGAGGGAGTAAGTCCGAAGACCTGAGATAAGAAATAGCTTTCAGTTGTGATTTGGCTCAAGACTACGTATAGAAGGTGAGTGGAGAGAAAATGGAATAGAATCGTTAGTGAGATGAATGTTTGGGATTCTCCTTATTGTCCTTTTAGGACTCAAAACAAGAACACCGGCAATTCTCAATTAGTTTTAGTCATTTTGAGGTGTGTTTTTAATTGGAATAGTTATCTATTGTTAAGCTATAATTGCTCTGTAACTTATGTCAGCTGAAGTTGTGCAAGTGTTGATGTGATACTTCATGTCTGGCAATATCATTATCACTGTAATGTTAACCAACACCTCTGCCTGGCCCCATAATTGGCATTTCCTTTGTGGTGAGAACACTTAAGATCTTATATCATCAAGTTGCAAGTTTGTGCCCTCTTGAAATGACTCTCAAGCCTCTGTAGTAAAATACCTGAGCTGAGGCTTCAGTAATGTTATCTTCCTGAATGACGACACTAATGTTCTAGAAATGCTCTCAGTGCTGATTTCTTACCAGCACTTACCTGTGGCATGGGGGGCTGAGAGTTATGCCAGTTCAATTATTGGAGGGAAGGGGATGTCAAACTCAGAAAGCTCAACCAATTGCAATGAATTAAAATACCCACAGGAGAATTAGTTTTCAGAGGGAATGTTCAGGTGACTTTCTTTCTGACTGTGGATTGAGATAAGGCTCTGATAGAGTGCCCAGGGTTACACCTGGGCTGTGGCAGAAATCCCTGCTGGGACCATAGAGGCTGTTTATTGAATACAGCTTTAGCGAAAGCAATCGGAAGGATGGAAATAAAGACTCTTGTAGATATGATTCAGTAAAAATCTATTCTGCATTAATCCAGAAGGCTGAAGCGGGGTAGGGGAAGAGGAAATAGAGGAGGAATACAAAATAAAAAAAATAAGAAAACGAGGTTTGTTTCCGGACACACAACCATAAATGAATGTATCCTGCACATCAGATCTCTGGTTTTCTCCATGTGCTTTGCAGCTTCGTCTATAAGGGGTTTATTAGAGCAAGCAGAATTCCAGGGAGAATCCAGCAGAACTGCAACCACAGACTGAGGGAGCCCAGAAGAGTAAAGCTCGCTCCATCTCAGCTATTCAGATGAGATCAGGTCTGGGCGTGGGCAAAGGAAAGATGATTTGAATCTTGTCTACTGGACTCTGAAATAATGCAACATGCTACTCTGTGCATGTATTGGTAAAAATCAGAATGTATTTGTTTTCTGCTCCTGCTATAATAAATCACCACTTACTTGGTAGCTGAAAACAACCACGAAAGGTATCATCTTCCCCTTCCAAAGGTCAGAAATCCTGCCTGGGTTCAGGGAGCAAAGTCATGATGATGCAAGATCTGTTCCATTCTGGATGCCTCTGACCTTAAGAATCAAGGCTCCTCCCGTCCCTCAAAGCCAGCAAGGGAGAATTTCTCTACCATTTCACAGTAACATCCCCCTGTGGCCCAAGCTCAGCAGACACAGATTCCTTTAATGTGAGGACATTGGCTCCACCTGATAATTTACACTCATTGCCCCATCTCAAAGTCATGAGACGTTTCACATCTCACTCACATCCACAACGCCTTTTTCAGAACACAAATATAATGTAGTGCAACACGATATGAAACAATCGGACCTTTGCCTGATGTTTGACTACCTTGTTTGGAAGCGGAAGAACAGGTGCCTGCCAAACTTTCTAAGTAGGACTTTTTCTCCCCACTTATTAGACAAATAAAGAGGTGTGTTTACATATTGCTCTGCCTGAAGAGTGTCTCGGTGGATGAAGGACTATGGAGGTAGTAGGTAGACATGAAAGCAGACTGGGAATCACAGCAGCAGAACAACAGTCATTTGCTTTATTTTGTTTCTTTTTTTAAAGATTTATTTATTTATGCATCCAAGAGCTGGGGTGCAGGCCAGAGGTGCAGGGGGTGAGAGGATTCACCAGAGACAGAGTGGGGAGCAGAACAGGTGGATCCACTGAAGTCCACTGCTGAGGGGAGCAGCGGGGAGACAGGAGAGGTCTGCTGCACTCTGTGGGAAGCTCCCTGGCCGGGGATCGAACTGGTGCTGCAGTGGCTACTGACAGCTTTTAGTGCTGAGACTTAGCCCCATGCACCTGCCACCAGGGAGTCCCAGACTAGGGTCTTTTGGACATGTCAGGGCAAGATCCATTGCAGCTAAGCTACATCTGGTGGGGGGCATTGATAATAGGGGAGGCCATATGTGGGGAGATGGGGGTATAAGAATAATCCTTACCTTCCTCTCAATTTTGCTGTGAATCTAAAAATGCTCTCAAAATGTCTGAAAAATTGCCTTTCACAAGAGCTATTATTACCTCTCCAGATTTTTCAAAATTGGACTATTTGTAATGAGAGCATCCCAAATACAAAAAATGATATACAAATGTCATTAACCCAAAATCCACTGGGAATTCAAGTTCCACTGGATGATTAGTGAATGTGGATTTGCTCTATTTTAATGAATATCTCAACCTACCTGTACGCTTTTTCTTGAAACATTTTCTATTAGTAGTAAAATATTAAATAACACATAATTAATGCTTGGGCTGAATTTTATATAGATGAGCTGTAATTTGCATATTTTAAATGGGAATTGACACATACTTTCAATTATGCATATGAAGGAGATTCGTGCCTTTCTCCATTCCACGGCTACACGATCGCTGGCTGTGGTTTGACAATGAGTTCACTTTGCTCTAAGATGGGCAATAACAGGGTATTTTATCTTGCTCTCCCTCTTCTGTTCTTTTCTTTTCCCAGCGAAACACTGAATTGTAAATGACCATCTGTCTAAGAGCTTCTGTTACAGAAGGAACTGATTTATTTACAAGGCACATCTCGGCAAACATTCTTAGCTCTCACTTCAAGTCCCAAGAACACCAGAAACCCTTTCATCACTCCTGGGATCAAATGAAATCGCTTCCCATGGCTTTGTGACATCAACAAGGGACCCGTAAAATATTTTAACTAGATGATAGAGCCTAAAACCTGGTTTGTCAAATTCTATGGGCACTTGCTTGTGTACGCAGCCAGAGCAGGAAGTTAGGGCCACTCCATATGTGCCTCGAGAAACCGGTGTCAACACCACCCCAACTAAGGAGACTGTTGACACACTGAATCCTGACACACGCGTGTGCCAGAGACCAGCTCCGGTGAACAGGGATGAGGAGAGGAGTCCAAAAGGACTGGGAAACAAAGAAATGACTGACAGACAGGAAACAGAGTTCAGGAACAGCGGGACCCAGAAGACAAAAGGCTTTTAAGTCCAAGCTCAAGCATCCGGAGTACCCAGAGCTACTCATTTTTTTTTAAAGATTTATTTATTTATGCATTCAAGGAGGGATATAGGCCAGAGATGTGGTGGTGAGAGGATTCACCAGAGACAGAGTGGGGAGCAGAACAGGCGGATCCACTGAAATCCACTGCTGAGGGGAGCAGCAGGGAGACAGGAGAGGTCTGCTGCGCCCTGTGGGAAGCTCCCTGGCCGGGGATCGAACTCGTGCTTCAGTGGCTGCTAATAGATTCATAGTGCTGAGACTGAACCCCTTGTGCCACCAGGGAGGCCCTGGAGTATCTCATTTTTATTGATACAGACCACCCCCAAGGTGAGTTAAGATACAAGGATTCATTCTTTTAGCTCTTAGGTCATAGCAAAGTTGAGGCACACGTTCACCGCCAAGGTTCTGCATTTTGGGGGTGCTGCTCTCCCCTCTATTCTAGCTGACTCTCCAGGCAGAGTTTCACTGGCACAGGAAAGAATAGCCTAATCTGGGGAGTCTTCAACCCATGCTGATAAGTTTTCCAGTCATGGCCCCAGTATTTTGCTTGTCCCAGTAGTCCGTGCCTAAGGAGTCTCCACTTCCACTTCACACATTAGGGGTCTCCAACCCACGCGGACAGCAGCAAACACAAATGGCTCATTCACATGATGACTTCCTGACTACAATTTGTGGGGAATAAATATATTTTCTAAATTTTCAAAGGAAAACCCTGATGTCAGCCATGCGAAGGCGATTTGTCATCTGTAAGACTACCATCAAACATTGGCACGCAGATAAAAAAGGAAATTGACTGCAGAAAGTAGGTTTTGGATCTTACTTATGCCGTAAACAGATGTGTGCTCCCTCCTCTTTGACAAAGAAACACAGATCATGCCGATATTCAGCTACTAAATATTGTAGTTTAAAATTGCTATTTGAAGGTAATAAGGATCTCAGCAGTCCTGCCAAATATCCAACTAGGAGTGTAGATTGGCTAATAAAAGGGAAATCACTCAACTTCTCGCCTCTGTTCCTAAGGAAGTGATGGGGAGGTGAAGAGAAAGAAGGAAGGTACTGAGAATGGCCAGCCCTGGGGAAGGAAAGGAGGTTAGGGTGCTGAGATGAATAATAACTCGGATGACGGTTTCAGCCCCAGCTAGGCAATAATATCAAAACAAATCAATCGAACAAAAGTGTTCAGGCAGCAACAGCTGAGTCTTGACTCCAAAGGATGGTTTCACGACACATTCATTGCCAGCCGTGGCATTATCGGAGGAAGAAAGCTTGAATCACAAGTAGTTGTATTACTTGAGGGTAAAGGGATGGGTACAAATAGGAAAAGTTGCATTTCTAGCCTCTGCATTCACAGCACCCAACAAAAAGCTTCTTTAGAAAAAAAAATAATAACATCCATTTTCCATGTTTCACAAAATACATTTTTTAACTCCATTGAGGTCAAACATGCCTATAAAATAGGTCATTCGTTAAAAAAAAAAAAAATCCACAGCCGTTTTCACCAATCATTATCAAGGGGCTAATTTAGCAAAATTAGTTTTCTTCTGTTGAGGGGCTGAGGAAGGCTGTTTAGAGCTTCTTTTAGACAAGAAGATAAGTCAGCTCATTTCTCCCTAAAGGGGCCGCAAGCAGGGTCCTGGGCTGCAGGAGTCAGCTCTGGAACCGCCTCACTCCTCAGTTCAACGCCCTCGCGCACCCTAAAGTTCAGGGAGCATCGCTGTGTTGTAAGAAATGGATCCTGGGGCCATTTTCTCACTGCAGGAACATGATTAATGCAGAAGCTAGAGGCCACACCCATCAGCTACCTGTAGAGTCCCCCATCTTAGGGAAGGTCTGCCCTACCCAGCACATCTAAAGAACACTTGACGGTAAGGAATGAAAGTTACTGGTCCTAATACAACCGCTCGCTTCCAACCCACAAAGCAATGAGCTGAGCCAAGAGCACTGAGTTGCAGCTTTTTCTCCCCACCTCTTCGTCTAAAAGTGCATTACTACTATGACTGCAACTATTTTTTTTTAGATTTATTTATTTATACATACAGTGGGGTACAGGCCAGAGGTGTGGGGTGGCGAGAGGGCTCACCAGAGACAGAGTGGGGAGCAGAACAGGCAGATCAGAAATACACTGCTGAGGGGAGCAGCGGAAGAGGCGGGAGAGGTCTGCCGCACCATGTGGGATTCTCCCCGGGTGGGCGTCGAACTCGCATCACTGCTGCCAACAGCTCCATAGCGCAGCGCTTAACCTCCATGCCACCAGGGAGGCCCCTGACTGCAACTATTACCTCCACCTCCACCACTACTACCACTACTTTATTCTGATTATGATTATTTTATTATCATTATCATGGTTTGATCTTTCTACTCAAATTTTTTAAAAAGATTTATTTTTATTTATTTATGCATCCAAGATCTGGGGTGTAGGCCAGAGGTGGGGGTGGTGGTGAGAGGATTCCCCAGAGACAGAGTGAGGAGCAGAACAGGTGATCCACTGAAATCCGCTGCTGAGGGGAGCAGCAGGGAGACAGGCGAGGTCTGCTGCGCCATGTGGGAATCTCCCTGGCCGGGGATCGAACTCGTGCTGCAGTGGCTGCCCATAGCTTCATAGGCTGAGATTTAACCCTCTGCTCCACCAGGGAGGTTCTCTACTCTTAAAATTATCTTATACAGCCCCCTTCTAAAAATCTGTCCACGTGAATCAAATACTGAAACTCCCATGGAAAAATCTCTTCTTTTTTCTGTCTCAAAGGATATGGTCATCGAACCATTAGCTCCCTCTGTGTTCTCTGTGGCAACCTGACTTTTCGTGGCAGAAATCTCCCCATTTTTGGCAGTAGTAGTGGTATGGCCCAGGCAGGCCTTGAGCCGGCACCACAGCCTGTCGTGTTCTAGAGGAAAGTTTGGTGCTTGGGTGCAGCATTCTCCTGCCATACTCCTGTCAGTTTGTGTCCGCTTCTGCCCCTTCAGCAGAGTCCTGCAGAGCTCTCTTCTGCTGAATGTCAGGTCTTTAAGTTTTTCATTTCTCTGTTTTTTGCTTTTGCTACATTTATAAGCTGTCATTGCAGTTATCGTAGCAATTAGCTGTGTGATACTCATAAATGGTAGCTCCTACGATTTTGCTTTAGCAAGACCTTTAGAGTCAAGCAGTACATATATATTTTCCATAACATTTTCCACCACGAAGAATTGAATTTGAAAAGTGTGCCGGGAAATGAAAGGTGACATAGTTCAGCACAAAATAGCGGCTATGTATAAATTGCTGGAGAAGAGCGATATTAAAACATCCAGCAGTCAAAAGAATGTGATTACACCTCTGATTATTTGAGAGGTAGAAATTACAAGCCACAAATGGCCGTTGGTTATCTTGTAAATTCTACTGATCCGGGTATAATAACATGAAATATAAGACACTTATGGATTTTGAAAAGGAAAACCATGAATTATTACATGGATTATTATAAATTCTTATTCTTGACATTTCACTTATATAAACTAGATAGTGTTCATTGTAGGAATTTAGAAAGGCTCTATCATGGATTTTCTAAATATTGCTTGAGTCGAAATTACTCTGTTTAAAGTAGCGTTTGAATAACTAGATATTTTTGGAATTTTTAATAATAAGGACAGTCAAAAAAGCAAAGAATATCGAGGAGCCTCCTTGAGGTTGTACTATTCTCCCTGGGACTCCCAGGCTTCAGGCCCATTCATCAATTGTGAGCTAAAGAAGACAGTTCCCACTTGGCTGAAGCATCTTCCTTCATGTCACGGGTGCTATTCATCAAAAAGGAACCTTTTGGAAAAGTCTGCAATTCACTTTGATTAAGAATTTTTGAGACAGGCCTCCCTGGTGGGGCAGCGGTTAGGCGCTGCGCTGTGGAGCTGTTGGCAGTGGCGAAGCGAGTTCGATGTCCAGCCCGGGAGATTCCCACATGGCGCAGCAGACCTCTCCTGACTCACCGGCTGCTCCCCTCAGCAGTGTGTGTCCAACAATTTTCCTGTTCTGCTCCCCACTTTGTCTTTGGTGAACCCTCTCACCGCCCCATACCTCTGGCCTGCACCCAGCTTGTATGCATAAAAAAATAAATCCTAAAAAAAAGAATATTTGAGAAATGCAGACCCAATAAAGAAAATTTAGGGCCTCCCTGGTGGCGCAGCGGTTAAGCGCTGCGCTGTGGCGCTGTCGGCAGGATGCGAGTTCGACACCCGGCCAGGGAGAATCCCACATGGTGCGGCAGACCTCTCCTGCCTCACCCGCTGCTCCCCTCAGCAGTGTGTTTCTGATCTGCCTGTTCTGCTCCCCACTCTGTCTCTGGTGAAGCCTCTCACCACTCCACACCTCTGGCCTGTACCCCAGCTGTATGTATAAATAAATCAACGTTTAAAAAAAAAAGAAAATTTAGAATTGTTTCTAAACATTTGTATTTTATTTTCCCATATATTCACAGTGAAAAGAGAGTATAGCATGGAATATTTATAAAGCTATTTTTAAAGTAGTCTAATTCTCTGTGGCTGGTGTGCAAAGTGGACCACGTTATATTGTTGAATTTTTAGAAACCAATTTGCATAACAGTTGTGTGCTGTGTACCTATTTTATAAGGTGTGTATGTGTGCATGGGCTTGTGTATGTGTGCATCTATAGGCATGCGTATGTGTGCACAACGCCCTGTGTTCTATCTATAGGTATCACCCTGGAGAGCTGGATATTTTTTTAATTTTATGTAATACTTTGTTGTCTAATTTTTATGATAAATGTTAGTCTTTTGTAAAAAAAAAAAACAAATTTAAGTAAAAATACTACCTTATTTCAAATTTATATTCACATAACAAAATGACATTTTAATTTTCTCAAAATTTAGGTCAGATGAGCAATGCATGTGGTGTGTACAATTACCAATAAATAAATTCCATATCCATATTATTTTCCTGGGAAAATAATAGTTTTCTGGCAGCAGTTGGAAGATGTTCCAAATAGTAATTATTGTGGCTGGATAAATAGCCACAAAGGATAAAAAGTATGCAATTGACAGAGAAGGGTGATGTAAATACTCAAGATATTAGACAGGAATTTTAGGTAATTAAATTTGTCAGAATATAGGGTAAATGTTAATTTACTATAAAGCACCTGAATAAACAATTCTTCAGAGAAGACTTACAAATGACTAACAACTGCTGAAAAGGTGAATTATCACTAATCAGGGAAAAGCAAATCAAAACCACAATGCGATATCACCTTACACCAGCTAAAATGATGATTATCAAAAAGTGGAAACAAATGTTAGCAAAGGCGTGAAGAGAGAGGAACCCTGTGCACTATTGGGGGGAATGTAAATCAGTTCAGCTTTAATGGAAAACAGTCTATCAAGGTTTCTCAAAATGTTAAAAATAAAGCTCCCCTATCATCCAACATCCCACTTCTGCTAATGTAGCCCAAGAAAAGAAAATCAAGATCACAATGTTCATCACTTATTTGAAACAGCCAGGATAAGGAGACAATCTAAGTAGCAACAGATGAATGAATAAAGAAAATGTGGCGTAATGGTTATTTTTAAATGGAACATTACTCAGCCTTGAATAAAGAAGGAAATCTTGTGATTTAGGACAATATGGATAAATCTAGAAGGCCTTATGCTAAGTGCAATAAGTCAGGCACAGAATGATAAATAATTCATGATTTCAATTATATGTGAATTAAAGAAAAATAAAATTATAAAGGCAGAGAGTGAAACATGGGTTGTTAGGGGATTGGGAATGAGGGTTATTGGGGAGATGTTTTTCCTAGGATGCAAATTTCAGTCATGCAGCATAAATAAGTTCTGGAGTTCCAATGTTCAGCATGGAGGCAACAGCTGATAATGCTGTAATGTTTACTTGTAATTTGCTGATACTAGTTCTTAAGTGTTCTATCCACACTTAATGATGTGTGAGGATGAGGGTGTGAGGTGCTGATCTGTTAAATGGCTTGTGGTAATTTCACAATGAATACTTTTATCAGAACATCACATTGTACACCTTAAATATATATAATTGTCATTTATCATTATACCTCAATGACACTATGGCATGATAAAAATACATGTCATGGTGTGTTTAGTAAAATAAAACAAAAAATCTCGATCCAAATAATATTAATCTTTCATAAATTAAGAAACTTAAGAGAAAAAAATTACAGGAAATACAGTTTTAGACTGGATCAATTTTATGTTAAGATATATTTAAATCCATTAGGAAGTTTTTGCGAAGTTTGAATATTGAATCAAAATGTCCTGAAATGAAAAGTTGGAGAATATTGTCTGGAAAGAGCACATTAAATAAAAAGTATGAACCACATCATTGAAGTATTTGGCTTTTTTCTTTTATTTTTTACATAAGCTAATATTCTATTTATTCACATAAATGTATGTCTGTACACAGGAAAAAAATAACATGTAATTTAACATCATCGAAGTTTTTGTGATAGAAGATGCCAGAAATGGGGGACAGAGTGACTTCATTGTTTCAAGTTCTGCCTCTTTGTTTTGTTTTGTTTTGTTTTGTTTTTTTCTAAAAAAAACACCACAAAGTCATTAGCAAAAAAGCAAACGAGTTATTCAGAGCAAAATATTTTGTTCACAGACCGCTAAGGTTAGATGCTTGATTTCCATTGTTACGAGTCCTCTATTCTCAGGTTCACACTAGTTTATATCTCCTTGAAACTCCCAAAGAAATCATGACCAGTTTTTAAAAAATCAAGCAACACATATAGGGCATTTTATTTAAGTTACAAAGCAAAGGGGTAGAACACTAGCTCCTAGTGTGAAGAGAAGAGGATTCTCTCTTAGCCAGGCTGGGAGATATCAATTAGGGTCAACGAAGGAACCTCTTAGGATTTTAGTTGCTTTCTCAGAGTGATTACATTACAAGAACTCTGTGTTCTGTTTTCTCAGGAGGTCTGTATTTCAAAATACATTTTGTTCTCTGGAGTTGTAGTTTATTTTCCAAATAGCCTGGGGAAAATTAAATATAGTGTGCCCTTAATTACCTCAAAGTTGGAATAAAAATACAATCAGTGAAACGATATTAGGTTTCTATTCGCAAATCTCTTTCCTCACAAAATAACTATATTTTTGTTAACTGTTTGGTAAAACCCCCCTATCACTTCCATGTCTTTGAGTATCTCCAAATAAATTTCACCTTTAGCAAAGACTTTCTGATGACTATATGCTTAGGAATATGCTTAATTTAATATTCTGTTACTAACCATTACTTACTAAATATTTTTTATAATGGACTCTAGGAAAATCTTTAATCCATTCACAAAAACTTGATCATTTTTTCACTATTGCAGCTAAGATATAGGACTGCTAATTGAGCTTCTTGAATATGTCAAGGTTTCTGAGATTTCTTGAAGGTCCCTGTTTTCAAGTTTTTGCTTAAAATTAAAAATTAATAATATTTTCACTCTAATAACTAATTAACATCTAACGCTTTTATTGTCACGTTGACTTACCTCAGGTGCTACTCAAGAAAACAAGGACAATAACAAAAAAGAAAAAAATTAAAGCCTTCATTCAGATATCTAAACAAATAAAATAGTTTAGTTTTATTTACTTAGGGTCATTATGACTTTTTTAAATACCATTTTCAGTTATATGGCTACTGACATTCTTTTCTTTGAGATTTTACTATAAATTACCATATTGTACTAGAATCATGTGATCGAGTGAAGACTGGGGTCACATTTCCTGACCTAGATAGATGGAAGGCCTCATTTCATCTTCAGATATCCTGAAGTCTAACTGAATGTACCCAGAATCTCTTCCTCGTAAATATCTGTCTTTTACAGTACATGTAATTGGACTTTCTTTTCCCCTCAACTTTGATGTTGAGAAGGATCCAACTTTGAAACTTGGGAACTTATCTAGACCCAAGCGAACTATGTTCAGTTGAACCTGCTTTTCCGTGTTCTCTCTCCAGTGCTCTCCTAGGCATCCTTGTTCTACTTCAGCTGGGGGGAGGGAGTGGGGGTCCCATGGCATGTGAACTGGGCATTCACACAGGTCCCCATTCACAGCGACCAGAATGGCATAATGTTCACCTGTTAGCATCTTAACATTCCTAGAGACTTTGAACAAGGACTCCGCATTTGGGAGGTGCACCAAGCACCACACATTATTTAGCTGACCTGGATCTGAACCCTGATAATTTCTCACTCTTTAAAAAAGAACGTTGTTACATGCTTCAGTGCCTTTTATTCCATAGTCACTTAAGCCCGTCTTGCTTCCTACACATGAAATTATGTCTGGTTTTTTCCCATCAAACACATTCATTCTGATAGGAAGGTAGGATTTTGAAGAGTGCTTGTATGTTTAGGGACAGAGAAAGTAGAATAAATGGAGACTTTTTCTTATCCTAGACAGGAGTCATGTCTGAAAATGCCACTTGCCCCAGAAGACATTTCATCTGAGGTTAGAGAGATGATTCTATCAGCACACTATTTCTATACATAGCTTTTGATAACACCTAGATGACAAATCACAGGACACAATATGCATCTGTAATGCCTCCCATGATTCTGGGAGCTAACAACACACCAGCTCAGTAAACGCCCTTCTGTTTTCAAAGATGGTGACGATGACAGCGATAGCAATGATTGTGGTGGTGGTGATGACGGAAGAGAGGAGCTCCAATAGTGGTTTCTGTTATTACTCCATGACAAAGACCACCTAGATTGAAAAGACATGGATGAAATTCTACATGTCATTGGAGTCTTTCGTTATTTTTTAACAAAATAATAATTTCCTGTTAGGACTCACACTATAATTTTTCTGTGGATCTATTATCAAACCACATAGGCCATATTCTATGTTACAAATGATTATACAGACAAAGAACAAAATTTCACAGATTGTTCAATAAATACCATACATACATACATACACAATACATAAATGAAAATTTTGACAGTGCTATATTTTTGAAATTGATTTCATATCTCATCAAAGTCTCCAGCAGAGGGAGATGCTGGACATGATGAAATCATAAGAAAATGGGTAATATTCACTAATTATCATCAGAACTACAGCTGACTGCAGTTATCACTATTTTAAGAAAACTAAATGTGTGATACAGAACAAGACTCTCTAGTATCACCTTTATACCTTTCTAGAGAGTATTCGTGCTAAGAAACAGACCACAACTTAGCAAGGCATCTTGTCAGAAAGAAACTATGAAAGCTTGGTGGTGAATTCAGGTTTTCATCAGTTGACGATAGCAAAAATAAAACCATTCAGGCCATTTATTTGATCAAAGCTCTGCAAAGACAATACTCTATAAATAAGGTGTCATGAAAGAAACGAAGAAAAGATTTTAAAATTCCTATGTAAGGTTTTGAAATTTCATTTCAGTGAAACTTAAGTATTTCGCTTTTTGAACTTTAACTAAAGGACATTATTAAAAGTAATGCAATAACAATTTGAAAAAAGCTGTTACCAATTAACCGTAGGTTCCATTGAATTTACTTGAATGAGATTATTGGAAAGCAAGTATGTAAAATAGGGACATAAACTTTTCAGAGTAACTTCAGTAATTAGGTAAGTGGAGGGACAGATTTTGGATGCATAGAAAGATGGATAAAAAATCATGCAAATACATGATTTTTGTATTAAATTAAAAACACTCTTTAATGTAAATCATAATTTAATTGATTCACGTATTCAGTAAGGCATATTAGAGCAAAAATATTTTTCTAATAAAAAGGTGAGGAATAAATGATACATTAAAACTCCTTTAACTCCTTAAACTTAATGACTTTATCATTTAACAGAGAAGCTCAAGTCCATTATGAACTAACATATGGGAATCATAATTGACTTAACTACTTCGGGTTGATCATCATATTTCACATAACAAATCAATTCAATTGCAGTGGATTCTTGGATATGTTCATTAATATTGCATTTTCCTTGCATGCATTAAGTGCAAAGTACTTTATCAACAACATGTAATATGCAAGATTAAATGAACACAAATTTGCTCCTCGGGGTGCCTGGAGAGCTGTGGGGAGACCATGGACATAAATAGACACATCGCAGAGAAGAAAATGGTTCATGAAATGTATTGTACACATTTTGCTCAGTTGCATGGAATTCGTGGTGGTTGTTTCCTAATGATGTTTTATAAGTGCAAAATGTAGATCCATATATCAGAAAGAGCACAGTTTTCTACACCCATGATGGAAAATGAACTCTGCTGTATCGATACAGTGGTTTTGCTATGTCAGTACAACTATTGCTGACTTCAGCTTCTCGCTGGTTCTGTGACCCTATGAGAAGCCAATCCACAAGCCTCATGCTTAACCGAAATGGAAAAACTTGTAATAATTAAGATGCTGCAATGTTCAAAAGTGATAAAATATTTCTGCTGCCTAGAAATCTAGAGAACTTCTAAGCCTAAGACTACAGAATATTTATAAACCATGAAATTCTTTATCCAGTTTGATTATTGTAAGTGTATTCCCCGTTTACAGATTTCAAAGATGTGTTTGATATTACTTATCTAATTTGAATAAAAAGCTACAACCATTTTGCTATATCCTGCATAATTTTATACTAACTACATTTTATATAAATTTGTGAAATTTTAAAATGGATTTTCCATTTTAAGGAAGAAGTAGAGAATTTAATTTTAAAGGTAATGCAAATGGCCAGGGCGTGTGGAATGTGATTCAAAAAGATATGATAGTAAATAACCTGTAAAAGGACGCATGATTTGCTTTTAGATTATTAGGGACTTTCCTAATATTCCTTTCTATTTTACTACTGACACAGAAAATATGTCTTTGCCAAAGATGGAAGAAGGAAAACTCCAGCAATTACCTTGTATGAAAAGAAATGAGTTATCTCTGCTTTTGCACACACCTAATTTCTTTATAGTTATGTTAGATTAGATAGATAAACCTTGTATCAAAGTTGTTGAATGATCATCACTGATAGTTGTACAGCTTTCAGTAGGTTAGGCATTGTAATTTTTACAATGACAACATAAAGAGATATAAAAGCATGATATATGTAGTTATTTCTTTTATTGCTTGAGAGAGAACTGCCCATTTTTTAATGATAGAATAAACAAAAACTATTTGCTTGAATCTATAACACAATAAATGAAAGTAGTTTGGTGAGTGTTGTGCTTGAGAGTGTAAATTTTTCTGTTTGATGCTAAATAGTGGTTGAAATAATATGAAATTGCTCTAAAGTAAAATAGAAGTGGAAATATAACTTTTCCTCATAGCAAAAGCTAAAAATAAACCCCAAATAATGAGCGAAAAACTACTTGTAAATAAGTAGATCTTAGTCACATGATGTAAGAAAGACATTCTGTAGTCCATTCTTTGCTTTATATTTCCTTTTATCTCATCATTATTGTTTCAAGGAAGAGTAGTGTACCTAAGAGGTATAAAATTTCATGAAATTAAGTTTTGTGTTCAGAATAATTTAAGAAGTGACTTAAACAAAAGTCATATGTAAATAAAGACCTTTCATAACCTTGTTTGGTGTAATAATATTATTAAGTGCAGTTGAAAATGAATTTATGTCACGTTAAGGAGTTAATTATCATGAAGTTACTCAAGGGGAATACAAAATGTAAAAGACATAAATAACAATAAAAATATATATTTAAAAAAATTATCATGAAGCAGTAGAATTTGAAGGTAAGACTTCACTAAACATTTTTAAATTTAATCCTTTCTTGTAACGTCAAAGCAAAATCAAAGCATCTATTTTAAAAGGGTCATATCATGTGCACAAGGAAGCTGTACTTCAAAGTCATCTAGAATAAGTCTGTTCCTTTAATATTTCAAATGTTAAGTGATCTAAAACTTTCTTAAACTTCAGAAAGAAATGAAAAGTTTTTTTAAATTTATTTTATAATAATACTTGTGCAGCTACATACTTCATTAATTCCAAGAAGGAGAGAAGTAAGGGGGGAGAGGGAACGAGGGAAGGAGGTTATTAAAAATATCTTTATTTTGCTACATTTTTTTCTCGTGTTCAATTTTTTTAAAAACAAAATTTTTACATTATTATTTACCTGCATTTAAAAACTCCATCTCTTAAGAATATGTCTCCACCTCTTAAGAAAACTGGGAAGTAAATAGGATATTATCAGGATCATATCAGTGTTCCCTATTTAAATTAGTGGTTCTCATCTGAAGGTGGGTTTGTCCCTCCGGTGGTATTTGGAGATGTCTGGTGGTCAGAACTGGGGAGGGAGTTGCTGTGAGCATCCGTGTATAGATAGAAGGACCCGGCTCTCCACCTACAGCACGCTGAGAGCACTAGCAATGGTGAGGTATCCAGCCCAAAATGTCAACAGGATTGAGAGCAAAAATCCCTGATCCAGATGAGCCTGCTACAGTATTTCAAGTACTGGATCAATTATAATTGACTAAAATAATTGAACAATACTATTTCTCTTTCATGAGTATTGGCGGTCCTCAAAATAAAATACAGTATTTGCTAAATGAACAAAATGGAGTCATATCCTGCAATAACATTATCATTAAAAAGTTCTTAAACCATGGACCTAACAAAAGACAAAGATGTAACAATGAAATCCATGCTAGGAGAAGCAATCATAAAATGGCGGCTTGATTTTAATCAAGATTGCAGCAGACAATGGCTACTTGGCTAAAGTTAAATGGTTATTTAAAAGGAGCTAGAAATGCAAATTTTATGTCAGTCATATTATAATTGTTATGCTTGAGCAATACATACATAGAGAATGTTTAATTCACTGTTGGAAGCAAAATATAACCTTGTAAGATTAAATTATTTGTAAATAAGTTCGTGGTTTTGCCAATTTGGAACAATTACAAATGTAGGCAAATGGAGGCCATATTTATTTGTATGTCTCTGGAGGCTTTTCACAATATACTTTCTATAATGTGAGTCTATATACATATATAATGTGAAGATATATCTATACCTATTTTATGAAATCTTAAAATAATATATTATTGAAAAGAAACTGTCACTAAGCTGAACTTGGATATGGGATTTTATATTATGTTCACTCTGTGTCCTATTTAACATTGTCAGACTTTTCAGCAGGTTGTGTGAAAATATCTAGAAATTCTAACATTGACATTTCAATGTAGTAGGTCAGCATGGAGAAAGATTACTTACATGTAGATATAGGTCTATATATAGAATTTTATAGCCTAGGAGAAAAAGCTTAAAACCCAAGTATATTTGAAATTTCAACAATCAAGCTATCTTGCATTATGAGGAAGACCTATTTTAAGATAGTGATGATGACTGATGTTTTGATACTCTGTTTTAAAGCCATTTGAAATAAATCCATTGAGTGTCAACTTAAATCATGATAGTTGACAGATATCTATCAAATTATGAACTTATTGCTTAGAAAATATTAGTAAGAATTGTGTCATTCCCATTTTTGTTGGTGTTACTTTCGTAAATAAGATGCTACATAATAAAACGGTGATTTAAACAACTTTTAATGTGTCGAGAGTTATCAGTATCTGGAGGGGGCCAGTGATAACATACAACTGAAGAAATGTGAACTATTGTAGTGACATTGTGCTAAAGCAATGAAGCAGAGAAATAAAGTATTGAGAAGTTTGGATGAGTAGTCTTAGGAAATATATACGTATATGTGTGTGTGTGTGTGAAATTATGCTGTTATTTAGTATGACTTTAAAAATGAGGAATGCCATTAAAAATGACAGAAAACTTATAATGCAGAGGGGAAAAGCTACAGAACAACAACAACAAAAAAAAAACAGATCACCGTATTAGCAATCAGTTATTCTCTTGCCATGTCATTACAGAATACCTGAGAAAGTTTACTCTTGAAACCAATGAAAACTAAATTAAAAAGATAATAAAGATCCATGTATATATACTGATGGATAAAGTTAAACAAGACTTGTACCACTAACAACCTGAGTCTGTAGAAATCTTAAAGATGCATATTTCCACTGACAGCATGAATTGAACCATCACAGAAATTCAGCACTTTGCAAAATGCTTTATCCAAAGCTATATTTACTGACAAAGAGAGACAATGGTATTGAAAGATCCATTAAGTATATGCGGAATCAACTTCCAAAACAGTGTCATACTTAACAAGTCTCTAAGATCTTTGCTTATATACACTGTGTTAACCAAAACTTGTAAACAAATTTTAAAGTGTCATAATAAAATCATGAATATATTCATATATATGTACATATGTGTATGTTCCATTGTGCTATAAGTAGCCAGAGTAACTGTTACAACCCTTGTCATAGACTTAAAAATAATTGCCTCAAAACTGCCAAGAATAAAAAGAAAAGTAAGCATATTAAGACTAAAGTTCTGAAATAGCAAAATCACACACTATCTGCAATAAATCCAAAATATATTGATGACCAAATTCTAGCTTCTCTGATTAGCAATTTTTCTTTATTTAAAAACTGGGCCTCCCCTGTGGTGCAATAGCTAAACGCTGCACTGTGGAGCTGTCGGCAGCAGTGACGCGAGTTCGATGCCCGGCCAGGGAGATTCCCACATGGCATGGCAGACCTCTCCTGCCTCGCCCACTGCTCCCCTCAGCAGTTATTTCCGTCGATCTGCCTGTTATGTTCCCCACTCTGTCTCTGATGAACTCACTTGCTGCCCTGTGCCTCTGGCCTGTAACCCAGCTTGTATGCATATATAAATAAATCTTAAAAAAATTAAAAAAAAATTGTTGATTATTTTCATGTAAAGATATAGTAATATGACTGGTGGAAGTCATGGGATTTGAAACCTAAAACTATTATAATCTAGAAAATCACCTGCATACAAGATTTCTCAATTTATTTTCTTTTCTGTACAAGTACAATACAGGCTGATGTTAGTTGTGAAATTTACTTGGTGATTGATGTCTGAGGGAGACAGAACATTTGTGAGACTCAGATTGCTTCTGCAGGCAACAGAGCAAAAATATCTGTTCAGTATCTAGTTCAAAAATATGTATTCTCGGGCCTCCCTGGTGGCGCACCAGTTGAGCACTGCGCTGTGGAGCTGTTGGCAGCGCGCAATGCAAGTTCGGCCGCCAGCTGGGGAGAATCCCACATGGTGCTGCAGACCTCTCCTGCCTCGCCCGCTGCTCCCCTCAGCAGTGTATTTCTGATCTGCCTGTTCTGCTCCCCACTCTGTCTCTGGTGAACCCTCTCGCCGCCCCACGCCTCTGGCCTGTACCCCAGCTTGTATGTATAAATAAATAAATCTTTAAAAAAAATATGTATTCTCAAGGCAGCAAGGAAGATTATTTCTATTTCCTTAGTTTCTCCTAACTCCATGCAAAATTATTTAATATGTCTCTTAGAAATTGAAGAATAGAAATCTTGGGCAATCAATTGGCTAACACTGATATAGAAAATTATATCTTCCTGTAACATTTGTTATTAACCACATTGTGTTCTCCTAATAGATTTGCATAAATAACATATAGAGAGTATTGCCAAGCCAGAACCTGGGAGAACCAGGAAACAATTGTGTAAGCCACTTGACTTTCAAACTTCAAAATACTAGGGAAAAAAGGTTACTAACTCCAGCAGGGTGGTTAGAATATTTAATTGATTTTCTCAAAAATAAAGTTGTCTAATTAAACCATTTAATTCAGTCTGTCAAGATAACCAGATTCCAAACACCCTTAATGGGCTTATACAGCCAATCAGTCAGGCCATTAAAAAAATCAGCCATAGGGCCTCCCTGGTGGCGCAGCGGTTAAGCGCTGCGCTGTGGAGCTGTCGGCAGCAGCGATGCGAGTTCGATGCCCAGCCGGGGAGAATCCCACATGGTGCGGCAGACCTCTCCTGCCTCGCCCGCTGCTCCCCTCAGCAGTGTACTTCTGATCTGCCTGTTCTGCTCCCCACTCTGTCTCTGGTGAACCCTCTTGCTGCCCCACGCCTCTGACCTGTACCCCAGCTTGTATGTATAAGTAAAATAAAATCTTAAAAAAAAAAAATCAGCCATAGTTCCTTCTTTTGTGATTGAAATTCACATCAGCCTTATTATTGACCTAACATCCTCATCTTGGGGAGAAGTTAGGCTGCCATTTTGTGAAACTGTGACACCAGTCACCGTAGATTCCTTTGTCTCCCTTTTGCCCTTCTTACCTTTCAAATCTTTCCCAGCCCTTACCCTTGGAGACAGTCTGTGGAGAACGTCACATCCTTTGTCTCCATTAGCTGCACATAATGAATTTCTCTTTCGCAACAAAACTTGGCGTAGGTCTATTTGGGCCTGTTGAGTTGGTAATGGGAGCTTGCTTGAATAGTGAACAAGTCGATATCAGGAAGGAACTATGGGAGGGACGCAACAGAAGCCATGTTGCTGATCAGCAACTTTCTGCATCTCTCTATCCCTGTGTATGACACTCCTCGGAGGCAAAATGAAATTATCAGTGATAATAATACACTACTTGCTTTGTAGGTATTAGTGTTTTTCATGTGCTTAGTTTTTCAATTTTTTCTTTTCTTGTTTTTGCCTTTCTAAAATCTTTCATTTATGGGAACCAAATCAATAGTCACACATACACAGTTTATGGGATATTTTAAAACTATTTTTCCCGGGGCCTCAAGTGGCACATGGGTTAAAGTCTCACTGCTATCAAGCTACTGCCAGCCACTGTGGCATGAGATCAACCCCTGGCCAGGGTGATAACCCACACTGCAGCAGACCTCTCCTGTCTCCCTGCCACTCCCCTCAGCAGTGGATTTCAGTGGATCTACCTGTTCTGCTCCCCACTCTGTCTCCAATGAATCCTCTCACCATCCCACACCTCTGGCCTGCACCCCAGTTCATGTATTTGTAAATAAATAAAATAAATCTTAAAATTATTTTTCCCTGGCAATAAAAATGATACACTTCTATCCTTCATTGTTGAGAAGACAGGGTAAGTTATTAAATTCAGATCTCTTTACAATTGTTAGATTCAAAGCCCAGTCCTCCAAAAGTCAAAAATATTAATGTTGTGTAGGAACCGATTTTTCATCTAATTCCTATTAAATACATTTTTGGTTTTTTTTTTCCTTTCTTTTTTAATTATTTATTTATTTATGCATACGAGCTGGGGTACAGGCCAGAGGCGTGGGGCGGTGAGAGGGTTCACCAGAGACAGAATGGGGAGTAGCACAGGCAGATAGACGGAAAAACACTGCTGAGGGGAGCAGCAGGCAAGGCAGGAGAGGTCTGCCCCGCCATGTGGGAATCTCCCCGGCCAGTTGTCGAACTCGCCTCGCCCTGTTGCCGACAGCTCCACAGCGCAGCGCTTAACCGCTGCCCCACCAGGGAGGCCATTCCTATCAAATACATTTTTGTTTGTTTGTTTGCTTTGAGTGATAAAGCTCCCAAATCATAATATTTCCTAGAAGAGAAAATGAAAGTGAATGCATTCTAATACCCTGGAAATCCCCCAGCACAAAGGCCAGGTCTTCCGTGATTTGATATTACGGTATATTTCCTCCCTTGTGGAGTTGGAAATTATGCTATTTGAGTCAAGACAACTTATTCCAAAATGCTGAGTTTAGAATTCTGAATTATACAATTTATTTTAAACTACTGTAATCAAAATGCTGCATGGATTTGCTTTAACGATATAGTTTCAGAATTTAAATATTGGATTATCATTTATGCAGCTTTTCCAAAGCTGGCCATCTAGAAACTCTGGGACATGCACTGACTGAGTATCAGGCACAGCCTAAAAGGTCCTTCCCTGACTTTATCTCTCAGGTCTACCCAGCACCATCAGTACTGCATGCAAATAATAATTACAATTAAATAAGTCAGAAAGAAAGAGAAAAATATCGAATGGTTTCACTTATAACAGGACTATA